>PVKB01001582.1:93047-250949 GCA_004027205.1 Ctenodactylus gundi
GGGGGGGGGGGGGGGAGGGGGGGACAATTTGGTGGCATTATTGGCAGGTAATGAAAACTTATGAGTGAGAGCCTCATTAAAGGGAGTGTGTCAAAACCAAAATATGGGGGGATATACATAAAGAGCTCCCTAGGGCAAGAGTGGCAGCATAACCTTGTAATCCCAAATACCTGAGAGGCTGAGGAAGGTGGATCTTGACTTCAAGCCCAACTTGGACCACTGAGCAAGACCCTATCTCAAAAAATAAAAAGGGTTTAAGACAGAGTTACTGGCCCTTGGGTTCAATCCCCAGTACTACCCCTACCCAGAAAAACAACTCTTGCAACAATAAACAAAAAGTAACCTTTTTTTAAATGGGTAAAAGATTTAAACACTTTTTATCAAAGAAGATACACAAATAAGAATATGAAAAGATAATCAATGTTAGTAATCTGGAAATTACAAATGAAAACCATGATGATGGGACACTATCAACTCACCAGAATAACATTAACAAAAGCTGACAATACCAACTGTTGACAAGATTGCAGGAAGGGGCCCTGTGGTTTTGACACCAGGGATGTTTCGTTCAAGACTATTCTTTAAGGACAGGGTTGAGGGCTAGGGTGAGGGGTGGAAGGGTAAGTGAAGGCACAACTTGTTATGCATTAGGCTGTTGGACAAAAGCTCTGAAACCGCAAGCAGCAGCAGCCGGGAAGGGGAGCAAAGCTGTCTCCTGTCTGATCCACAGCAGCACTAACCCTAACAGGAGCGGCTGACAGGAGGTGGAGCTTCGCTTGCTGTTTACCTCCTGCTTGCCACTCATCTGTCCCAGCAGCCAGGCCCTTCCAAGGCCACAGACCAGCACCAGTCCACAGCCGTGGAAATTGGGACGCTTCCTGTACAACACATGAGATTCTCATAAGTCACAGGTGGAAATGCAAAACAGGAGGTTTCTTCTGAAGTTATAAAGATACACAATCCTGCTATATCCACTTCTAGGCAATTAGCCAAGAGAAACAAAGGCACACATCCACACAAAGGCCTATATGCAAACATTTACCACAGCTTTATTCAAAACAGCCAAAATATCCATCAATTAGTAAATAGATAGAGTGGACTATCTACACAATGAACTACTATTTAGCAGTTAAACGCAACAAACTACTATCACGTTCAACAACAGATTAATCTCAAGGCATTATGTTAGGTAAAGAGGATAAACATTAAACAGTAAATCCTGTATGGTTTTCCTTTACAGAAAAATAGTACCTTGGGCTGGAGGAATCGCACAACAGAGAACTTGCTTAGCAAGTACACAGCTGAGTTTGATTCCCCAGCATCACATAAACCAGGCAAGGTGACACACACCTATAATCCTAGCCCTCAGGAGGCTGAGGTAGGAGGACTGCCATCTGTTCCAGGCGAGCATGGGCTACATAATGAGTTCATGATGAGCCAGGACTACAGAGCCACACTCTGTCTCAAAAAAACAAACAAACAAAAAAAACTCCAAAAGCTACAATTTTTTGAATGGTTTTGTTTACTATGTGCAACAAAAGAGTCAAAGGAGGGCTGGAGGAATGGCACAGTGGCTAAAGCACTTGCCTAGAAAGCACAATGTCCTGAGTTTGATTCCCCAGCACCACATAAAGCTGGCATGGTGGCACACGCCTGTAATCACAGCACTCGAGGCTGAGGCAGGTGAACTGTCCTGAGTTCAAGGCTAGCCTGGGCTACACCAGTCAGTTCAGGATAAGCCTGGACTACAGAGCAAGACCCTGTCACAAAAAAAGAAAAAAAAAAAGTTAAAGGAATACACATGCTGTAAGACAAAGTAATTTTTCCCTAAATCTTATAACAGCACTCTAAGAAGTTAATGACTTGCCTCAAATCAGACTATTAGTGACTAGTGTAATCACAGAAATATTTTACTTGAAATATATGTCTTAGGGACAACCATCAAGGTCTATGTAATTAAGACCCGTTAACAGAGATCTACAAACTGCATTTAACCCACAGTGAAGCATTAAATGGTGGTCTTGTCAATGTCAACTTGATTTACTTCTTCATTATTTATTTATTTATTTATTTACTTTGAAGCAGGGTCTCGCTCTACAGTCCAGGGTGGTCCTGAACTCACTATGTCGCTCAGGCTGGCCTAGAACACCAGAGCTGGAATTACAGACACATGCACAACCACACCTGGCTTATGTGGTACTGGAGAATCAAACACAGGGCTTTGAGCTTGTTAGGCAAGTGCTTCACCTGCTGAACTATTCCTCCAGCCCTTCACGTTTATTTTTGAACTGGAGTATTCAAAAGTTTCTCATACTCTCCACAGCAGCCACTCATTAACCACAAGCATCATCAATTCTGAAAATTCTGAGTCCTGCATCTCCCCCCATATCTGTAATTTTACATTCCATGGTTTCAGTTACCCATATTTAACCAGTCTGAAAATATTCTATAGTACAATGAGGTATTAAGACATATTTTGAGATCACATTCATATTTTATTATAGCATATTGTTATTGTTCCACTATTAGCTACTGTTAATTCTTTACTATGCCTAATTTATAAATTAAACTTTAACAAGTCTGGACGAATAGTACAGTGGTTAAGAGTACTTGCTTAGCAAGCACAGGGCTTTGAGTTTGATTCCCCAGCACCACATAAACCAGGCACGGTGGCGCATGCCTGTAATCCCAGCATTCCTGAATTCAAGGTCAGCCTGGACCGCAAGGTGAGTTCAGAACCAGCCTGCACTACAGGGTAAGACACCATCTCCAAAACAAACAAATCTTTACCACAGGTGTATTTATAATAACAAAGAACATGGTATATATAAATAGTGTTCAGTACTTTACAGGGTTTTAGGCATCCACTGGGAATTTTGGGCACTTTTTCCCCTAAAGATAATGGGGAAATACTACATTCGCTTTTTAATTCTCACCTAATATGTTATTCCCAAGCAACTATTGCAAGTAATAAAAGTACCAGAGTTTGGGGCTAGAAGAATGGCTAGGCGGTTAAAGTGCTTGCCTAGCAAGCACTTAGGTAAGCACTAAGTATCCAAGTTCAATTCCCCAGCACCACATAAGCTGGGCATAGTGGCACATGCCTGTAATCCCAGCACTCAGGAGGCTGAGGCAGAAGGGTTGCCATGTGTCCAAGGCCAGCCTGGGCTCCATAGTAAGTTCAGGACCAGCCTGGGCTACAAAGCAAGAGCCTGCCTCCCCCTCAAAAGAAAAAAAAAAAAAAAGAACCATAATGCTACGTACCACTCTGCCACAAAGACAGATACATTTAAATCATTTGTAGAAAAATAGACACAACTTGAGATGATGATGCTCAGTGAAGTGAAAAACACTCAGAGGATTAACCACCACAGGATTTCTCTGAGAAACCCAGAGTATAAATAATAGAGTGGAAGAGGTGAAGTGTTGGAAGGGTGAGAAAGGAGGAGAAGGGAATGTAAAGTTGATGAGATACTTTTGTGCACAAAATTCTAAGTTTAACGTGACCACTGTGTATCATAAACACATACTATTAAAGCAGAGAGGACAAGAAAGCTGCTCTTAATACCTAAATATAACTAAATCAACCTTAACCTCAGCCCAAAAGAAAACAAAATAAGACTATTTCTATCACCGATTTATTTTCTAGAATCAATTCACTCCTAGCATCTAACCCTAACATGGGCAATCCATGGAACTAAGTGATTTCTAGTGACTTAACGAATGCTTAGCGCGCACTTCATCTCCTCACTGCGTCGTCTATCCGACTTCCCCCAGGCTTTCTCCCCCTTCTCAAATTTTGCTCCTTGTTAGATGGTTGCTGCAGTTAGAAGTAAGATATTTATCAATGTAACCAGTGAAATTAAGGTTACAATTACAATATAACTTCTCAGTCTTCTACACAGTTGGAAACATCAGGGCAAGAGCATAAACAGAATGCTAAACATTACTCCCATTGCAAACACCACTTCTTTTAAGCAAAGATCACTGATAAATATTAGACAAGAAATTTTACAATGTTCATTCCACATATTTTGAATACTATTAATTCGTATATGAACTGAGTTTACTTACATCTGTGAAATGTTTACCCTGATACTAAAATCTAAATTATCATTAAATATTTAGCCCAATGTGAGAATGGTATTAGCAACATCAGAAGTCTTAATTGTAAGTGAAAGAGACCTAGATCAAGCCAACAAACAAAACTCAGAAGTTACTGGCTCAGAGAACACTGAAGTGATGCATAAAAACAAAGGACTGATGGCACCAGGACCTCAGAGGCTCATTGCTGGCAGCAGATCTGTCCCCCTAAGGCTCCTCTTATCTTGTTTGGCCTCATTCTCCCCTACTGCAGACACACCTCCCGCTTCAGGCAGTGTGGGGTGCCAGTGGGGAGCTAGAGGCAGTGCCAGCTTCACCAGCCCAAGAAGAAGCTTGATTGCTCTCTCCACTGTCATCTGTGTGAAATACTCGTTTAAAAGGGGAAGAGGGGTGGTGATGGAGGAATGGCACAGCAGTTAAAGCAAGAGCAAGGCCCTGAGTTTGATTCCCCAGCACAACATGAAGCTGGCACGATGGCACACAACTGTAATCCCAGCACTCAGGAGGCTGAGGTGGGCACGCTGTCCTGAGCCTGGGTTATTTATACCAGTGAGTTCAGGACCAGCCTTGGGTACAGAGTGAGGCCCCATCTCAAAAAAAAAAAAAAAAAAAAAAAAGGTAGAGGAGGATGCCTGGGGGGAGCTTAGCTGGCCCTTAAATCCCTGGTAACAATCAGGATCACTAGGACAATCAGTAAAAATCTGATCAGTCCTGGGATACAGGCTGAACTTACAAGAAACTAAGGACTGGAGTCCTTCCTGAATAAGCTAAAAGAAATACTTTGTCACTATATATATAAGCTAACTTATTTTGGTATCATAAATGAAATACAAAGATTTCAAAAAATCAGTGAATACTCTATTCCTTTTACTAGTATAAGTGTTAAGTTTAGATATCTAAATGTTCCCTAAAAACTTGTTTTAAAGATACAGTCTAGGGGGCTACAGAAATGGCACAGTGGTTAAAGCAAGTAAGGTCCTGGGTTTGATTCCCCAGCACCACATAAACTGGGCATGGTGGCGCATACCTGTAATCCCAGCACTGCGGAGGCTGAGACAGGATTATTGCCACAAATCCAAGGCTAGCCTGGGCTCCACAGTGAGTTCAGGACCAGCCTGGCCTACAGAGCGAGACCCCGTCTAATAAAAAATAGATAAAAAGATACAATCTAGAAATCAGCAATTATCCCACTAAATGAAAAAAAAAATCTAATTTATCACCAAACTATTGGCCTGTAACTAAGGAAGTCCTACTACAGAATAAAAAAGAAACATAAAAGTAATTTTAATAAGGTTATGTATGGTAGTTAAGCAAGAAACAAGCCGGCCTCATTTTTAAAATTTTCTCCACAGCTACACAAATCTGAAAGTAAGGCATAGCATGAGAGAGTCTCTTGCTATTGGCGATCACCTAAACACCAGAGCAAGGGATAAAATTAATACTCAGGGAGATAACTCTCTCTCTCTGGGGAAAAGGTTCCTTCTTTTCAAAAAGATGAGGTTTGATTTGGTTTTCTTTTGGTTTTGCTCCACAGGGTGGTGTACACCTGTAATCCCAGCATCTGTGAGACTAAGGCAGGAGGATCACAAATTTGGTCCCAGCCTAGGCAACTCTGCAACTTAGTGAAACCCTGTTTCAGAATGAAAAATAAAAAATGGTGGGGAAGTAGTCACTGTAAAGGCCCTTGGTTCCATCTCCATTATCACAAAAAAATGATAATAATTTTAAGTACAAAGGAATCAGAAATTTCCTGGCATATCTACATTTTGAATTACTTTGTCTCCAACAAAATCATTTCAAAGTAATTGAGCGTTGCCAGGCGAGTGGTGTAGACCCATAATCCCAGCACCCTGGGAGAAGAAGGCAGGGAAATGGTGAGCTCAAGACCAGTCTAGGCAACCTACCAAGACCCTGTCTCAAATCAAAAAATAAAAATGCACTGGTCAAACAGCTCGGGGTGAAAGCCCAGGTTTCATCCTCAGTACCACAAAAATAAATAGTGTTAAGTACAAACTAGTTACCCCAAATTCTTTGCTGATCGGCCACTCAGTTTAACTGACGCATTCTTCTACCAACAACAGTTTTTATCTTTTCGGTACTGCTAGTCCCACACAAACTGTTTTGTTTCACATAACTGAACTAGATTCAGACGCACACTCTGAACTCAATTTAAGCACTGACCTACATTCACACAAGTATGTAGATAGAAGTAGGGCACAGAAAACAGACCACTTTCTACCAGCTTCTTGTCAAGTTCAATCTATGGCAACAAATGACACTCTATTTTCAATAAGCAGATAATCTAGGATTATTTATAATAAGGAATTAAATATAAGATTGCAGTTATTATTCCTTAAGATACAGTTTCATTAGAGGGTCACATTGTTTGTAAAAAAAAAAAAAAAAATGAAGAGCTGCAAAAAAAAGCATAGGCAAGAAGTCAAGGTACTTGCTTACAATTTTAGTAACCAAAACACAAACAATATTCTTCCAGGTGCTTCACCATTTATTAGACATTAATCTTAGAACAATTCTACAAGGTAATATTATTGTCCTCAAATTACAAGGAAACAAAGAGAGATAACTTGCCCAAGTCATAAAGCTAGCTAATAAATAACTTACAGATGCAAGTTTAAAGCATGTAAGAACTTAAGCAGGAATAAAGGCCAATCTAAACCAACCATGTAGCACAATGGCAGGCTATCTCCCAAACCTATGAAACACCTCAGGGTCATCTATAGCACCTCAAATAAAAAAAGCTGGAGGAGAGCAATGTCAAAGAATCCCCCCCTCAAAAAGGTTCAACAACACAAATTAAAATAAACTATTATTTTTTTCTCAGGACAATGAACCCAGGTCATTGAGGGTAATAGTTTATATTCTCAAATAATCAAAATATATCAAAAATATATTTCTTCAATTAAAAATGTGTTCAACATTTGAGAAGCATACACTGAAAGTAACTTTTCTCTTCCTAAGTATTACACTGTGAGCACACAGAAAATAGGTAAAAGCATTCTTCCATAATATTCCACAGTACAATAACATGATAATCAAAATGAGCCAATCTATCACTGTAGTATATTCAGTTCATCTTTGAAAAATACTCTGGAACATTAGGTGTATTCTTATCTCTGAGTCAATTCTGAATGAAAAAGGCATCTCTACAAAGGTTCACAGTGCTGACAGTGATTATAAGATTAGCTGACCACCTAGAAAAACCCTGGTGAAAGCTCATTGAAATGTATACATTTAAAAACTGAATTTTTATTGTATATAGATTTTATTTCAATAAAGCTATTTTAAAGAAAAAAAAAGAAAATGCATTTTTAAAAGGAGGAATTGGAAGAATGGCACAATGATTAAAGCGCTTGCCTAGCAAGCACATGGCCCTGAGCTGGATTCCCCAGCACCACATCAGCTAGGTATGGTGGTGCACATCTGTAATCTCAGCCAGCTCTCAGGAGGCTGAGAAAGGAAGATTGCTGTTGAGTCTAAGGTCAACCTGGGCTCCATAGTGAGTTCAGGACCAGCCTGGGCTACAGAGCAAGGCCTGTCTCAAAAATAAATAAAATAAAATGGAGCTGGGTGCATAACGAAAAAGCAAGGCCCTGGGTTCAATTGCCCAGTATCACATAAACTGGGCATGGTGGTACACCTCATAATCTCATCAAGGCTCAAGCAGAGGATTCCCCTGTGTTCGATGCTACTCTGTGCTACACTGTGAGCTAAAGACCAGCTTGGACTAGAACAAGAGACCTGTTGTCAAAATGAAAAATTAAAAAATAAAATAATAAAATGAACCTGCAATCACTCTAATCCACAGAAACCATCAGAATCAGTATCTATCTCACAGTACTAAAGCAAGTTCACTTTAGCGTTATACCCAATCAATGCCAACAGGCTAAGAGTCGTGTTCCTCAAAACTGAACTATACTGGTCTTGCTTTGGTTTCTTCTGATCTAAGTAGGAAACAGTAGCCCAGTGTCTGACACGAACATGATACTTGTGCTTATTACTGAACTAAGTATATTCCCCTAGCTCTAGAAAACTGATATGCACTGAACTTCCTGAGTTAACCCCTTAGACATTACAAAGCTATACACATCCAGGCCCAGAGAAAGAAAAAGGCACTGTAGTCCTACAACTATCACCACATTTCTCAATATTCAATTTATTTCCCACATCAAATTTTACAAGACTGTTAGCAGGACCAAAAAAAAAATCTTGCTTATGCCCTACTATGAACACACTTCCTATCTATGTAGCATTACTCCCAGGAGGTAAAAGTAAGACCTAATCTTGATTTCTTGGCTGTCTTTTACTGATGTAATCATAGCATAAAGCTTTGAAATATGATCCTGGGACACAGGTCATTCCCTTCAAAGTGTGTACTCCTTACTGAGTCAGCTTCTGGACTACCGACAATGTGCTTTTTGCTGAGTTTTTCATGAAACTGTCTTTCTGTGAGCTAGATTGGTGACCAAAACACTACATTTCAAAAGATTCCCTCAAAGTATTTACCAATGAGAGAATACAAGGGCTGGAGGAATAATCAAACAGGTAAAGCACCTGCCTAATAAGCACAAAGTTCTGAGTTCAATTCCCAAGCACTGGAGTATGGTGTTGCATGCCTGTAATCTCAGCACTTGGAAAGCTTAGGCAGGAGAATTGCCATGAGTTCAAAGCCAGTCTGGACTATGTAGTGAGTTCAAGACCAGCCTGGACTACAGATTGAGACCATCATGTTAAAACACAAACAACAACAACAAAAGAAAGATTATTTTATATGCAAGTGTCCGAAAATACCCTATAAAATTTCCTGGTAATTTTGAATAAATTTTATGCAAAAGGTACATCTAAACTTTTCATGTCCTTGAAAAAAGAAAAATCTTAGTTTTGCTATACCATGTAACAGTATCAACAAAAGAGTAGGGAGGGGAAAAATGATACATAAATCTTCTTCAAGAAAATCAGAAAACAAACTACTTCAGAGTATCACTAAAAGGGGAAAGAACATCTTACACACGTTTTTAGAAGAACCTATTAGTAAAAATATTTTAATTCTTGCTTTTGAGAAGGTAGAAATGCTGGGAATGGAGAAAGGGATGGATACAAAGCAACTGAAAAGCAATTTTAAAATAAAACAAGACAAGGAGAGCACCTTGTTTTAAGTAATAATAATATTAATATTAATAATATAATAATAAAAGGCTAGGCTTGGTAGCACATGCCTATAATCCCAGCACTGAGGAGGCTGGGCAGGTGGATTGTTCTGAGTCCAAGGCCAGCTTGGGTTACATCAGTGAGTTCAAGACCAGCCAGCAGCATGGTCTACAGAGCAAGACCCTGTCTCAAAAAAATTATAATAACAGGGTGAATGATGCTTTCAGGGTAAACAGGTTAAATACATATTCATACATGACACTGATCTCGTTAGAAAAGATCAAAATTTTTCCTATGCACTTTAAAATCTGCCACTGGAGCAAATGTTCAAAATGGATCCAGACTTTCGGATTCCCAGAGCTTGCTTCAGGTTTATCAGTAAACAGATATGTAATTATTTTAGAAAAAAATGCATTAACAAGTTTTAATAACTTTTCTGTGTTAAAAAACATTTATACATGTTTTAAGACATAAATTTATAATATGAATCAAATAAAAGTTGCTTTGATATCCAAAAGGGAGTTAACAGCACATATGATAAAAATGCAAATTCAAGAAAATTTAGAATACATAAAATATTAATTTAATATAGCAGTATATTATTGGCAAGATACTGCCTACAAGTAAATTCAAAAAAAGTGCACTTAATTTAGAATGCCTAAAACAGTATTTTTTATTCAAGGAAGAACTATATTCAAACAAAAAGACCCAAGAATCAAATCATGTATTTCAGAATTCCCTAATCCTTAAGAGTGACATACATGAGACACTGTGAACAGGACTGTTTTGTGATCTCTTTCTCTGTGTTTTCATTTCTGCTATAGAAGAATACTGCTGGTTTTGTGTATTGATTTTATAACCTGCAACCTGGCTGTATTTGTTTATTAGTTCTAAGAATCTTTTGGGGTCCTCTATATAAAGAATCATGTCACCTGCAAAAAAAGATTAGTTTGACTTCTTCCGCTCCTATATATACTCCTCTTATTCAAGTCTCTAGCCTGATCTGCCTAAGGTTTCAAGCACTATGTTGAATTAGAAAAGTAATTCTAATGATTTACTGTGAACACTACAATGTTATTTTATAAACAAATTATTCTCATTCCAGAGTGGGCATCTTAGGAGTGAAGCTTACTCAACAATAGACAACGTTTTGTGAAAATCACCAGTTTTTTTCAGATTCTGTAGTAAAATTACAAAAGATTTACACACATTTTTTAACTACACACATCAGAAAACTGGACATACTCATGTGTAATGTATGTATGCATGAAACTTTTTTTGTAATTAGCAAAAGATGGAAACAACAGAAGTGAGCTAAAGAACGAACACACATACCATGGCGCATCTATATGGTGAAATGCTATGCAGCAATAGAGTAATTACTCAACCAGGCATGGTGACTCACGTCTGTAATCCTGTAATCTCAACACTTCCGAGTAAGGCTGAAACAAGAGAATCACAAGTTCATGGAGCACCTAAAAAACTCAGTGAGACCCTGTCTCAAAAAAATAAATAAATAAAAGAATGGAGATGTAGCTAAGTGTGAATATCTTGGCTTCAATTGCCAATACTGCCAAAAAAATTAACAAGGAATTACTGATATCCAAAACACAGATGCTTTTGTGACAAGTTTCTACAAATTGAGATGTTCCCTCCTGGAGGGAGGTGGGAGGCAAATAACACTCATGAACGCTCACGGGTATGCACAGTAAGAGGGGTTAAGTAGAAACCTCAAGGCCTGTCACCCCATGCCACTTGGACTTGAGGAAATGTGGCCAGGTGGTCATGAGGTCGATCCTCAGGTACAGCTTGTGGCCCACACTTAGGACTTGTGGTATATGCCCTTGGGCTGCACAGAAATGCTGCATCGAAGGTATTTAAGGGTGCTGTAGCCACAGAGCAACAGAAATCCCACAAGGAGTGAAGGGGTGAGGCAAGCATGAGAGAAGTGAGTCCCCAGACAACCGCAACCTAGCCTCCCAAAGAACAGCAGTAGTCAATCAGGAAGGTGAGTCCTGGGAGGCAGTATGAAATTTCCAAGAGGCATCACCTTGGCTAGGGTAGGCTCTCAGTGACATGACTGCCTTCTGAGTCATCCATGTTTCTGTAGATAGCCCCGCACCTACAGTCCTATAAGTAACTCCTCACTCACTAGCCTAAAAGTAATAAGCTCACCAGTGCACCACGTTAACCTTTAGTGTAATAATTTCTTTGGTCTGTCCACTGTCCCCTATCTTAGGTGAACAGATGTATGTTTACGTCTCCCCTTAAGATTCACCCAACAGAAAGAATCTTAAACAGCACTATATTAAGTAAAAGAAATCAGTCTTGGAGCTGGAGGAATGGCTAGGCAGTTAAAGCGCTTGCCTAGCACATGCTAAATTAAGTGCTAAATACTCGAGTTCGATTCCTAGGCACCACATAAGCCAGGCCTGGTGGCTCATGCCTGTAATCCCAGCACTTGGAAGGCTGAGACTGGAGGACTGCCATGAGTCCAAGGCCAGCCTGGTCTCCATAGTGAGTTCAGGACCAGCCTGGGCTACAGAGCATGACCCTGTCTCAAAAAAAAAAAAAAAAAAAAAAGCTACATACATACTTCATGATTCCATTTATATGGAATTCTGAATTAGAAAAAATAGAGACAAAGCAGACTGCCAGAGACTGAGTTAGCTAAAAGGGCCATGAGGAAATTTTGAAGTAATGAAACTACTCTTTCCCTTGACTGTAGCAGTTTTTCCACAATCATGTTTTAAAAACTGGCAGCACTGTATTAAAAATGGGTTACAAGTGAAAATGCAAAATCAGTGGTTTCTTCTACTTTTAAAAACATATATTTACACAACCCTGCTGTACTCACTCTTAGGTATTTTATGTACTTTTTGTTTTTGTTTTGTTTTTGAGACAAGGTCTTGGCTGTAACCCAGGATGGTCTTGAACTCAGGATGGAGCCCAGGCTGGCCTTGGACTTACCGCAATCCTCCTGCCTCAGCCTCCGAGTGCTGGTATTACAGGTATATGCCACCACGCACAGCTTATGTGGTGCTGGAGATCTGAACAAGGTACTTAGGGCTTGACTGCTGAGCCATTCCTCCAGCCCCACTCCTAGGTATTTAATCATGAGAAATAAAAGAACATGTTCATACAAAGATCTATATGCAAATACTTACAAGAGCTCTATTAATAACAGCCAAAATATCCATCAAATAAATAAATAGTCGACTATCAACACAATGAGCTACTACTTAGCTAGTACTACTTAGCAATTAAATTAAACAAACTACTATCATTTTCAGTAACACAGATGAATCTGAAAACATTGTTAAATGTCAGACCAGCAGCAGCATTAGAATCTAAGTAGGAGTTAGCGGACAGACAGCAGAGTCTGTCGCTTCTCTGTCCCTGCAGCCAGGTCCTTCCAAGGCTACAGACCTGCACTGATCCATGTCACAGAGGTTGACAACCCCTGCCCAAAGGTAAGTGGTCAAAATCCAACAGCATAAAGACCAACTTAGCAACACTGTTCTGTATTTCTAAGAATTTTACCTGAAATGCAACTAAGCACTTTAAAAAAAAAAGTTACACATGACTGCTCTTGTACAGAAAAATCTGAAGCGCAAATAAATACAAAGATCTGGTATTCTGAGATTCCTTATACTTTGTTCTGAATTCCAAAATTCTTAGCCTTCATCAACTCATTCCCTCCTGATAGTGAAAGGAACATGGTGTACCAAAAAGAATTAAGTTGGGGCTGGATATAGCTCAGTGGTTAAAGCACTTGCCTAGCATGCGAAGGCACTGAGTTCAATTCCTCAGCATCACACAAAAATTAGCTGGGAGTAGTGGCACATGCATGTAATCCCAGCACTCAGGAAACTGAGGCAGAAGGGTTGCTATGAATTCAAGGCCAAGGTGAATTCAGGACCAGCCTGGACAATACAGCAAGACTATCTCAAAATAAAATTTCTTTTAAAAATTGTCAAATTAGTGCTAGAGGAATGCCACAGCAGTTAAAGTGTTTGCTTTGCAAGTGCAAGGTTCTATTCTCCAAAACCATACAAGCTGGGCATGGTGGCACACGCCTGTAATCCCAGCCAGCACTTGAGAGGCTGAGGGAGAAGGATTGCCATGAGTCCAAAGCTAACCTGTGCTCCACAATGAATTCAGGATGAACTTGGGCTACAGAATGAGGCCCTGCCTCAAAAAAAAAAAAAAAAATATATATATATATATATATATATATATATATATATATATATATGTATGTATGTATGTATACACACACACACACACACATATAATTATGTTATAATCTGTTAGGGCAAAATTAATAATAATGGAAGAAAATAGGGAGATGTATTTTGTAAGAGGAAAAGGGAATAAAGCATGGGACAAGAAAGTGAGAAGGGGGAAGGGAAGCAAAAACAATCAAGATACAATGTGCATATGCACCAACTCCTCAAAGTGAATGTAACTAACAGGTATCACAAACGCATTTTAATAAAAGGAACATTTTGGGGGGAAAGATCATGCATTTGTTTTATCATGGTTGTGTATGTCTTATACCATAATAAAAAAGTAATACACAATCTATCATTACAAACACAGCAAAAGAGAGACAAATTTAACTGACTGTGTTCTTAAATGCTACCTAAGTTGGGCACGGTGTAACACACATAATCTCAGAAACCTGAGGCAGAAGGATCACTTAAGCAGCCTATGTAATATAGCAAGACTGTATTCCAAAAAAAAGAAAAAAAATTTGCAAGGGAGCAAAAGTTTTTAACTGAGGTATAGCACTCATGCAAAAAAAAAAAAAAGTACAAGTCATAAGTATACAATCCAATGAACATGACCACGAAATCAACAATCCAGATCAAGACAAAGAACATTACAAGCAAGCACTCATACAACCTATCTTGTCCTTACCATGAAAAGTAATCCTTATTCTGACCTTCATTTTGTCTGCTTTTTTAATTTACGGTAGAGTCAAGTAGTATGTTCTCTTGCATGATTTTTAAAAATTATTTCAGTGCTGGGGACTGAACACCGGGTCTTCTCTCTGAGCTATATCTAAGCCCCCTTTTATTATTTGAGATAGGGTCTTGCTAAGTTGCCAGGCTATGTTCCAATTTGTGATTCTTCTACCTCAGCCTCCCAAAGTGCTGAGAATACAGACCTGCACTGTAGTGCCTGGCTCATGTAGATTCTTTCAACTAGACCTCCTCTCAAAAAGCCTTCTTTTTTATATTATGTCTTCTTTTTATAAATAAAATTAAGTAAGCTAGACAGTAAAGTCTTTTTTCAATTAAGTCTACTCCCATACCCCTGAATGTGGTCATTGGTCTAGTCCACGAAGTTCAAGATCTCTGAACTTAAAACACCAGACCTATTAAAAGAAAAGAGCAGAACAGAACACTTCTAGATGTTCATTATTAAGGAACTAGCAACAGATAACTAACTGCAGAGCATCCTGTAAAAAGCATTGAAACCAAACAGTTCTCAAAAATGAGATAAATCTATATTTTATTATAGGGAAAATAATTAACATACTATTACTACTGAGAAAAAAGCAAACTGTGAAATAATATTTATTTGAGGAAATTCTTGCATTTACATACTCAACGTGAAGTACTATCAACAGGAGACTAAAACTGTGCTCTACACATACAACTTGAAGATGTGGTTAATGAAATAAAAGTAAAGGTATACCAACATAAATCTCAAGTTTTCCCAAGGCAGTAAGACACCACAGAAATACCTAATTCACAAGAAGATGATACAATGAGCCCTGAAATAGCAGAACTTCTAAGGAAGAAAGCCAAAAGACAAATGGAACAGTCAATCGGTTCAAACAAGACACATACACACAAACTGAAGAGATGTTTAGCAAGCTTAAAGAATAGCTTACTAAACACAGAATAATCTTAACTGAAAAAAAGCTTCCTGAGTTTACAGAAGACACAAAACAAAAAACTGACTGAGGTAAACAAAGCAATGTAAGATGTGAAAGAACATTTTGGTACATAAATAGAATATCTGAAAACAAATCAGTTGAAATTTAGGATATGAAAAATCAGACAAAAGCATGGGAAGCCAGCTCAAGAACTGTGAAGATACAGTATATCAGACTTAAACACAAGACACCACCTAAACAAGGATACCATCTGACAAGGATACCATCTAAACAACAAGGCACAAGAGCTGCTGGATGACTCAAACAAAAGCAATCTCAGAACTATGGATATTTTTTCAAAATTAGAGAACAACATAAAAGTTATGAAGAATTTATTCACTGAAATCATGGTAGGAAATTACACTAAATACTCTTTACCAGAAGAGAATTCTCTGCATCATATCTTAAGTAAAATTCCAGAAATTCAGCAGAGAATAAAAGCAGTAACAGAAAAATAAATAATAAGCTACCAATGCAAGCCCATCTGAGTAACGGAGGATTTCCAACACAAATCTTAATGGCCAGAGAGCCTGAAATAAAATCTTTCAGGATATAAAAAGAAAGTAAGAGTCAATCCAAGTTGTTGTATCCAGCAAAATTAGCCATCAAAATTGAAGTAAAAATTTTTCATGACAAAAAAAAAACACTGAAGAAATTTATAACCTAGTAGCCCTAAATACTTAAGAAAATACACAAAATACTCAAGTTCATTGTAAACATTACATATTGCATATATTTACATATTTTTAAAATGGTGGAAAAAATACTTAAGAAAATCCTAGTCAGACAACAGAGACACCATCAACACCAAACAACTCAAAGGAAAGGAAACATCAAAAGGGTGTTGGTGAGAGGGGAGTCTGTGAAACAGAAAGACCAAGATCAAAGACTTACACTGAACAAGACTGTCATTGTTATTAAAATTATAACTCTCAATGTTAAAGGACTTGATTTACGAATTAAAAGACAGAGACTGGATCAAAAAACAAAACTCAACCATTTGTTATCTAAAAGAGACACACTTCAGCCACAAAGAAACACACAGACTAGGCTGCAGAAATGGCTCAGCAGTTAAAACTCTTGCCCAGCAAGCACTAAGTACCCACGTTCAATTCCCCAGCACCACAAAAAAAAAGTATGGGGGTGGACGCCTATAATCCTAGCACATGTAAGGCTTGAGACAGGAGGATTGCC
The DNA here is from genome assembly GCA_004027205.1 of Ctenodactylus gundi. NCBI lineage: Eukaryota > Metazoa > Chordata > Mammalia > Rodentia > Ctenodactylidae > Ctenodactylus > Ctenodactylus gundi. The sequence continues at coordinate 109,465 of PVKB01001582.1, forward strand.
ATGAGTCCAAGGCCAGCCTGGGCTACAAAGTGAAACCCTGTCTCAAAAAACAAAACAAACAAACAAAAATAAAAACAGACTGAAAGTAAAAGGATGGAAATTATTACTCCAGACAACTGGAGCCCCAAAATAAGCATGAATAGCTAGCTATACTATTCTCAGACACTGTACATTTCCAACCTAAGCAGATTAAAAAAGACAAATATGGAAACTGTATATAAAGGGAACAATCCAACAAGAAGAGCTTAAAATGATAAATATATATGGACCCAATGTTGATAAACCCAATTTCTTAAAATGCCACTACTGGACATGAAAGGTCAAATAGACCTCAATATAGTCATATAAATAGGTCAACCATGCAAAAACAATCAACAAAGAAATATCAGTCAAAGCACACCAACAGAATATACCTTTTTCTCTCAAAAGCACACAGGACTTTATTCAAACAGACCATATCCAAGGCCACAAAACACGCTTAAAGAAATAACAAAAGAACTGAAATAATTCCTTGCATATTTAAATCACAGTAGAATAAAACTAGAAATCAATAACAAAAGAAACTATAAAAACTATACAAATACATGGAGATTAAATAATGTATTACTGAGCAAGTGATTGATCACACAAAAAAAAAAAAACCAGGAAAGAAATTTTAAAAAACTTCCTAGAGTAAAATGACAATGGAAACACATTGCCACAATCTGTGGGACAGTAGAAGGCAGTATTAATAGAGAAATAATAAGATTAATATGTTAAACACCATATGGTTTCTCAGACTTGGAAAACCCAGAACACAGACATTCTTTGGAACCATATGAAGTAATATACATTTGTATATTAATAAAAATAGTGGGAAAAATATTCATCCGAAAGCAGGGAATGTCAGCCCAAACATTGTGAAGACACACTTTCAGACCTTGAAGACAAAGCTGAGGAAACCAAAGCCATAATTAGGCATTACACCAAAATGAGCAGTGAGCAAAGTAGCTGTATTCAACAGTTGATGGATGACTCAAAGAGAACCAACCTCAAAATTATGGGTGTGGGAGAAAGAGCAGAAAATAGTACAAAAAATATAGGGATTTTATTCACTGAAACCATGGAAGAAATTTCTTGAATCTAGGAAAAGAAACTCATATTCAAGTACAAGAAGCTTACAGAACACCAAACAGCCCTGACCAGAAAAAGGCCTCATCACAATACATCATAATCAAAACCTTAGAAACTCAATACAGAGAGAAAAGTAGTAAGAGAAAAACACACATTATTCTACCAAGCCAAGCCCATCATAATCACTTCAGTTTCTCAATGCAAACTTTAAAGGCCAGGTGAGGCATGGAATAAAATCTTTCAAACTTTAAAAGAAAGCAAGAGTCAACCTTGCAAAATTATTCCTGAAAATTGGAGAAGTAAAAATTCTTCAGGAAAAGAAGCCCTAAAGAAATCCGCAACCAGTAGTCCAGCACTACAGAAAAACTTGAACAAATCTTTAAAAAACAAAGACAGAGAATGAGCAGCACCAGAGAACACAGAACACTGAAAGGGAAAGTGCAACCGAACAAAAAGAATCAACACTAGAATAGGACAATGACAGGTGACAGAACTCAGGGCAAAAAAAAAAAAATCTTACAATAATTACTTTCAATGCTGTTGGCATTATCTCCCCAATTAAAAGACACAGACTGGCAGAGGGTATTAAAACACAAAACCCAACCAAACCATTTGTTGCCTGTAGGAGACAGAATTCGCCCACCAATAAGTACACAGACTGAAGTTTAAAGGATGGAAACTAATACTACTCACTACTGGATCCCTGAAACAAGCGGGAACAGCTACACTATTCTCTTGACACTACAGATGTCAAACCAAAACAAATGACAACACATACTGTTGGAATTCAGAGGATTATAAGAAACTATTTTGAAAATCTATATTCCAGTAATTCAAGACCTCAGAAGTGGATAAATTTCTAGACACATGGTATAACAAATTCAAGCCAATAAGATACAAAAACACTGAACAAAGCAATAACCCAGGATGAAACTTAGGAAATAAAAAAGGATCAACTAACAAAGAAAAGCCTGGGACCTGGTGAATTCACTGCAGAATTTTGGGGAAGATTTAGCACCAATGCTCCTTAAAATTCTCCCATGAAATTGAAAGAGAAGAAATACTGCCCAAAACCTTTCTGGAAACAGGTATTATCTTGATCCCCAAACCAGATAAAGACATGACAAAGAAAGAAAGCCACAAGCCAATTTCCTTAATGAATATAGATATAAAAATGTTTAATTAGATACTTGCAAACAGAAAGCAACAAATTATTAAGGTTCATACATCATGCCCAAGGTTGCTTCATCCATTAACAAAATCAGGATAAATACCACATGTTCATTTCAATAGATACAGAAAAAACCTTTGGCAAAAACCAACATCCCTTCCTAATCAAAACTGATGAAAACAGGTATAGAAGGATCTTATCTCAAGCTGATAAAATTTCTGTCAATCCCACCAACAACATCATCCTAAGAGGAGAAAAACTGAAAGTATTTACCCTCAGGAACAAGACCAACGAAGTCCACTCTCACCGCTTCTATTCACAATAATAATCCCATTAATAGTAGCCTCAAAGAAAATTAAATACCTACGGACCAACCTAACTAAGCACATGAAAGACATCTATACTGAAAACCACAGTACTCTGTAAAAAGAATGAAAGATTATTTTGGGAAATGATAAGACATTCCCTCTTCCAGGATAGGCAGAACCAACTTTGTCAAGAAGACCATACTACCAAAACTGACACACAGATTCAATGCAATCCTAATCAAGACACCAACAGCATTATTCACAGAACTAGAAAAAATATCCTAAAATGTACATGGAAAAAAATATAGAAGCAGAAGAGACCCAAAACAACCAAAACAAAAGCAGGAGGCATCACAATACCAGATACCAAATTATAGTACAAAACAACAATGATTTAAAAAAAAAAAAAGAAAACCTACATACACATGCTATTGGCACACAGATGGATCAATGGAACAGAATTGAGGCTGCTGAGACATTTTCATGTACCTTCAGCTATCTGGTCTTTGGCACAGGAGCCAAAAATATATGCTGGAAGACCACAGTCTCCGTAACAAATGATGCTGGGAAAACTGACTATCCAAACGGAGAATGAAACAAGATCCACATCTTCCACCATGTACCAAAATCAAATCAAAATGGATCAGAGTTCTACAAAGTAAAAAGGGAAACACTGAACCTGAGGAAGATAAAATAGGCAAATTCTTGAAGACATGGGTAAAAAAAGTCTTTCTCAACAAGGCACCTACTGAACAAGAGAAAACATGAAAAATCAACTATTAGGATTCTATCAAATTAAAAAGCTTCTGCACAGCAAAGGAAACAATCAACTGAGTGAAGACAGAAGTGATGGAAAGGAAAAAAATTTGCCAACTACACCTTAGACAGACTACTATCTAGAATACACAAAGAACTGGAAAAAAAAAAGACTGCCCAAAATAAAAGAACCATTCAAAAAATGGGCAACTGCAATTTTCAGAAGTAGCCAAAAAATATTAAGGAAGTTCAACATCTTCAGATATTAGAGAAATTAAAAATAAAAAACTAAGGTACCACCTTGGTAAGATTGACCATTACCAAGAACTTAAAAAAACAACAAATGCTGGTGAGATTGTGAAGAACAAAAGAACCCTTCTACTTTGTTGGAGAACTGTAAAAGGGTACAACCATTAGGGAAGTAGTACGAAGATTCCTCAAAAAACTGAAAATAGATAACCCACTTTAACCCAGCTATACTCACTTTCTCACTAGTGACTGTGACTTAAAACATCAGTAAGACACCCAATGAAGAGTAATACTTTGAGTTAACTTTTTACTCACTATAAAAGTCATTATTTTTTTAAAAAGACAAACTATAAAAATATAAAGCAGCAGTTACAGCACTTGCAAGTGCTAAGTACATGAGTTTGATTCTCCAGCAAGACATAAACTGGGCATGGTGGCACACACCTGGAATCCCAGCACTAGGGAGGCTGAGGCAGGAGGACCGCCCTGAGTCCAAAGCCAGCCTGGACTCTGTAGTGAGTTCAGGATCAGCATGGGCTAGAGCGAGACCCTGATTCAACAACAACAAAAAAAAACCTTTTCTCTGTGGTTGGAGGAATAGCTCATAAAAAAAATTAATATAACCCTGCCAGACAGAAATTAATCACTAGTAGTAATTCTACTTGTGTACTTTCAGAATCTCTCCAGTGTATATAAAGTACAATAATTAACTTAAGCAAACCAGCTCATTTTAAACATGAGGGAACAAGGAAGAAATAGTATACTATTCTCTAGAACAGTAGTCACCAACGCTCTGACAGCAGGAATGGAGGACGCACTTGTTACGCAGCAGGCTGTTGGAGGATAGCTTTACAACAGCAACAAGACAGGGAGCAAAGTTCCACCTCCTGTCACATCAGCAGCAGTAATGAGAACCTAACAGGAGCATGCTGACAAGAGGCAGAGCTTCACTTATCAATTGTCGGGGAGGTCTGGTCCTTTCCAAGGCCAGAGACCACTAAGATCCAAAACCCAGGAAGTTGGGAACCTCTACTCTAGAAAACTAACTGTCTTCAGGTTTCAGAGCAGGTCAAAGGCATGCGTGCCTGCAGTGGTTACTGGGAGGATGAGGTAAGAAGAGTACAAGAGACCCTGACTCAAAACAAAATAGCCAGCCTGAGCAACTTTGTGACTTCGTGGACCCTGTTTCAAAATAATAATAATAGTAACAATAATAATAATAATCAGAGTATTGTGGTGCATACTTGTAATCTCAGCAGTTAAAAAGGCTGTAGCAGGAAGATCACAAACTCAAACCCATCCTGGGCAACTTAGCCAGAAACTGTCAAAATAAAAATAAACAAAAATAATAATAAAATAATAATAATAATGGGATAAGGATATAGGTCAGTGCAAATGTCCTGGGTCCAACCCCTAGTACAGTAAAATAATCAAACAAATAAGTAAATAAATATAAAATTTTTTAAATAGGCTGGTGCTATGGATTGTGTCCTCCACAAACCTCATGGATTTGGAACTGTGTTTTATTAGGAGGTAGAGCCTGGGGGGAAGGGGCAGATGCTTGGAGTTTGATCTGGAAAGACTGTGTCAACTTTTTGTGATGGGGGTGAAGGGGTGAGGCCTAGGGCACAGCTTTCAAGTGTTTGTGACTGACTTTTGGGCCAGGAAGTGAGGGAGGGGCACCCATCCTGGGGGGAAGGAGGCCAACTGGCAGCTTGAGGCAAATAAAGGAAAGAAGAAGAAACACTGCTACAACCTCTTCTGAGGAAAACTCAATGGCTGGCTCTGGCTTCACTTGGCTTCTGTCTGCAATGGAATGAACTGCTCTCCAGCCTCTGTCTCTGCCACTTACCACCACCCTTGTCCACTGCCCCATGATCACACTGAGGGAAACCTTCTGAAACAGCGAACTAAGTCAATCTTTCCTCCCTTAAATTATGGATGTTAGGTACTTTGTCACGGCAATGAATAAGTAACACTAAGACAGCTGGGAACACTGCTCAGTGTGAAGGCTCTGGGTTTCATCCTCAATACCACCACCAAAAAAAAAAAAAAAAAAAAAAAAACCAGTTTTGCAAGGAATTAAAGAGAATGAGACATGTGAGAGGAATACTTGATCCTTTTCATACACCTGATGGCAAACTACAGAATCCATGTTTCAAGAATAATTACACAGGAATGAGGTGTAGCACTGTGGCATACTAAGCACCTACCTGGGATCAACCTCCAGCATTACACACAGAAGCACATGCACAGAAGCAGCAGCAATATATATGCACACATCAGCTAAGAGTACGTTCCCTTTTATAAAGAGCAATTTCTACAAACAATACATCTAATGTACCTACATATTCACTTACACAATCTTGCTTTTGAAGGGACATATACAGTAAAATTAAGTCAAAAATTTTTGTACTCTTGAAAATAACAAGGTACAAATATACCGAAAAAGCTAATATGAAATTAATGAACTCTCGTGAAAATAGAATTTCACTGTACATAAAAAAAGAAATATAACCTAACAACAGAAAGCTTTTAGATTTTTAACATTACAACTTATTTGCATGAGTAAATGAATAAGTGTTTACACCAGTCCATATTTTTGATAGCTTACTCTGAGCAGATTATTAAGCGCTAGGTAGCGAAGGAGAAAACAAGCATCCCTCTTGTGTCAGACCTTTCCATCTACTCTTTAACTATGATGTCAAATCCTAGACATATGGCCTCAAGCAAGTCACAACATCCCTGAAAAATTATGGTCTCAAATTCTTGTGGGGATCTAAAAAGATGTATATGAAGGGACCTTATAAATCATGTTTCCCAAAAAAAGGGGTGAATACCCAGCTTTTGGTCCAAAATTGTATGTAATTATCATTTTCAATATACGTTACTTCTTTTAGCTAGCAAAAAAGCCACTCAAACTGCCTAATATAATCTCTCTTTACAATCTCAACAACATCGATACTATCTTTTTCTGACAATGACCCACACAAACTACATGAAAATAAGTTCCACGAAAAAAGACTCATTTTTCTAGTATAAAAAGCTGTTTCCTGATTTCATAACTTATGAGGAAAGGGGCACAAGTCAAAAGTAAGTTATTCAAACTTAAGATGTTACCTTTAATCTACAATTCATCATGAAAATTCTCAGTCTATGAAAGTGTTTAAAAATGTTATAAACTCATGTTCTTCAAATGGCATCGTATGACAGACTAACTGTAGTACTCTGCAAAGGAAAGCAAACAGCAATTATTCAACCCTTCGACTCGTCTCTAAAACCTAAACTCGAAAAAAAAAAAAAAAGGATAGGGCTGGAGGAATGGCACAGCGATTAAAGCACTTATATAATGTGTATCTGGTGTGTCCCCCAAAAGCCTCATGTTCCTATAGAGATACTCTGTAGGGTTGGGAGGTCCGCGGGGACTGGCTGGAGTGGGGTGGACAATTAGGGCTTAACCTGGATGGGTATGTTGGTTCCACCCTTTCTCCCAGTCTCTCTGCTCCACCACGCTGTAAAGGTATCTGTCCCAGAAACTCAGGTTCTAGCTTTAGCTGCCATCCACCATGTGATTCCACCATTTTCAAGCCACCCACCAATGAACAGAACTGAGACTTTCTACAACTGTGAACTACAATAAATCTTTCCTCCCTAAGTTGTGGATGTCAGGTATTGAATCACAGGATGAAAAAGTAACTCAGACACTTAGCAAGTGTACAGCCCTGAGTCTGATTCCTGAGCACCACATAAGCTAGGTATGGTGGCATACATCTGTAACCCCAGCACTCAGGAGACTGAGACAGGAGGATTGCTGTGAGTCCAAGGCCAGCCTGGGCTCCATAGTGAGTTCAGGACCAGCCTGGGCTACAGGGTGAGACCCTGTCTATAAAAAAAAAAAAAAAAAAAAAAAAAAATGGGGCTGAAGGAATGACACAGGGGTTAAGGCGCTTGCCTAGCAATCGCAAGGCCTTGAGTTGATTCCCAGCACTACATAAAGACAGGCATGGTGGCGCATGCCTGTAATCCCAGCGCTTGGGAGGCTGAGGTTGGAAGACTGCCCTGAGTCCAAGGCTAGGCAGCCTGGGCTACAGATATAAATCCTGTCTTTAAAAAACAAAACAAAATAAAAAGGATATATTAACTAAGTATGGTGGCACATAACTGTAATTCTAGCACACTGAGGCAGAAGGATCCCTACTATTATTATTATTGCTTTAAAAATGATAGATACTATTAAAACCAAATACTTTCAAAAATATACTTAAGGTCAATGCTTCATATGAGAGAAGTAAACTAATTATTTACATTGTTTCCTGTGCTTACAAATTCAGTTCCCTGAACAAAAAATACCAAACTTATGGTTCAAAAGTTTGTATTTGCCTTCATTGCAGACATATCTCTTAAAAGCATCAAATACTGTAAAGATCATCACCATTCAACTGAACAGGGCCAAATACTAAACAAGTAAAATGTCCAAAACCAATAATCCAGAAGAGCCCAATGAATTTGTAATAGGCTAAGGCTGTGGTATCCAAAGCAGAGCGTAACACACCTCAAGGAGTACCCAAGACGCTCCACTCTAGAGATCCTTGAACTGTCTTTAAATTCTCATCCTTGCAAACTTTTTTCTTATACCTCATAAAGAACACAATAAGTCACTACTCAATTACTACTTATAAATTACTTACAGATTGAAGATTAATATTCAAATACTGTTATTGACGAAAAGTTTAGAGAACCCCAGTCTAAAGTACTCCCCTGTCATTTATTTTTACCTGCCCTCTCCACAGAGTTTAAAGGTAAGTCTTCATGCTGAAAAATAACAAATAATCTAAACTATTTAAAACTCCCAAGGAGCTGAATGACTAGCTCAATGGTTAAAGCGCTTGCCTAGTGCAAGCTCAAGGCCCTGAGTTCGATTCCCCAGCACCACATAAACGAGGCATGGTGGTCATTATTACACCTGTAATCCCAGCACTCAGGTGGCTGAGACAGGAGGATTGCTGTGAGTCCAAGGCCAGCCTGGGCAACAAAGTGGGATCAGAACCCGCCTGGGCTACAGAATGAGACCCTGTCTCAAAAAAGAAAAAAAAAAAAAAAACACTCCCAAGCACAAGCTAAAGATAGTAAATGACTGCCAGGCATACTAGCACACTACAGGCATAGAAGCACACCTCTGTAATCCAGACACTCAGAAGGAAGCTGTGGCAAGAGAATTTTGAGTTTGAGCTATTGATAAAGAGGGAGTTCGTTTCAGACCAGCTGGGACCACTGATTAAGACTTTGTCTCAAAATAATAAAAACTTTAAAAAACGCAAATCACTAAAAAAAACACATGAAATTTGGCAGGCATGGTGGCACTGACATATACTCTCAGCTACTCCAAATTGGAGGTCAGAGGACAACCTGGAAAACCAAACCCTGTCTCAAGTAAATAAATAAAATATATGGAGAGCAGCAGAGTCTGCACAAGAAAGGACTGGAAAATACAGTGAAGGTAAATGTATTACATTAAAAGAGTCATTAATCTCCTGAAGTCCTCTTTTGGGAGTGTCTTGACAAGATGTGATCAAATATACAGTGCATGACACCACCAAGTGTTACTCAACGCGACGGGAGGCTTGTAACCACAGTGTGATATGGAAAAGTGATGGAGAGATCACGGCAATTCCAAACAAATACCAACAGCATTTCTCACATACATAGGAAAAAAAGACCCTAAACTTTATGTGCACACTATACTACTAAAAAGTAAAAGAGCAATATAAAAGAAAGAAAGAAGAAAAGAGAAAATAGACTCTCTTGGAGAGAGAAAAAGGGTGTGAGGGAAAGTGAGGAGGTTGGAAGAAGAAAAGGAATATAAAATGTGATACATATATGCAATCAATTTTTCAAGTTAAACGTAACTGTTATGTCTCACAAATACACACTTATAAAAAGAATATTCTTGGCAAAAAATATATATATGTACATGGTTTGTCTTCATTCACCTTATTCACTAGATCTAGCATCATGCGATCTCTGGCTTTTCCCAAAGTCAAAACGACCGAGAAAGGTAAATACTTTGAATCAGCTCAGAATATCAAAGCAGACAGTCACAAAAGCACAACTAAAGATACTCATGAAAGAAGAATTCCACACCTGCTCCAGAAAGTGGCAAGAGAGACAGAGAGCAATTTATAAGATTATAGGCTATCTCTTCTTTATTCTTTTGGGTTGTCTCATTTTTTTTTTGATTTCTCATGTTTTAATGATGAACATATATATAGCTTTAATAATTAGAAATACTAACTTCATTTTGAAATTAAAAATGAGATTAAAATAAAACTCCAAAACCACCATTTCCAAAACCACAAATACACTGATTTTCCATGTGGTTTGAGAATCAGCCTAAATTAACAATTACAGGGGCTGGGGTCATAGCTCAGCAATTAAAGTGCTTGCCTAGCAAGTGCAAGGTCCTGGGTTTGATTTCCCAACACCACACAAACTGGACATGGTGGTGCACACCTGTAATCCCAGCACTCAGGAGGCTGTGACAGGGGGACTGCTGAGAGCTGAGAGTTCAAGGCCCACCTGGACTACATAATGAGTTCATGACCAACCTGGACTACAAAGCAAGACCATTAACAACTACATATTTATCTTAGAGGAAAATGATAGGCATGGAACAAAGAACAAGTCTATTTCAAATTAATCAACAGTTCCTTCCAATTATGGCATGATACATCAATATACCATTTTAAAAATTAAAATATACATATGCTTAAAAATCTGCTTATCTTTTGCCATATTATCAGTCTATGAATAACTTGGATAAGCACATCAATTTCTTTTTTTTTCTTTCTGGGCTCATTCTGTAGCCCAGGCTGGTTCTGAACTCACTATGGAGCCGAGGGTATTCTTGGACTCGTGGCAATCCTCCTGCCTCAGCCTCCCAAGTGCTGGGATTACAGGCATGCACCACCACACCCAGTTTATGTGGCTAGAAAACTAAACTTGGGTACTTAGCACTTAGCCCCAAGCACATCAATTTCTATCTCTCTTCTACAACTAATTACAAAAGCAGTGGCAACTAAAATATTAAATCTGAAATAAAATTAAAAAGCTTCCTACCATCTCTTACAACAGAATCATTCTAAATATTGTGTGAAGGGCTGGAGGAATAGCTCAGCAGTTAAAGACTTGCTTCGCGAGCGCTGAATATCTGAGTTCAATTCCCCAGCACCACATAAGCCAGGCGTGGTGGCACACATCTGCAATCCTAGCACTCAGGCAGCTGAGGCAGGATTGTTGTGAGTTCCAGCCCAGCCTGGGCTACATTGTGAGTGAGATCCTGTCTCAAAAGAAGCATTATAAAACAAAACAAAACAAAACAAAAAATACATTGTGTGAAAACTCAAACAGGAATATAGCAGATCTAACACAAATATATGCAACAAACAGTAAGCACCAAAACAAGACCTCTAGTTTCCAAGTACTATTTTTCTCCCCGGGACTGGGAATTAAATTCAGTGCTTCTACACCAAGATACATTCCCATCCTCAGTCTTTTAATTTTGAATCTTGCTAAATCACTAACTTACTACAGCTGGGCTCAAACTTGTCATCCTCCTACCTCAGCCTCCCAGAGTGCTAGTAACACAAGTTTGCACCACCATGTTCTGTCAAGTAAGTACTCCATTCTAAATGAAAAGAGTACTGAGGAATATTAGCATAAGCTTAAATGTTAATATTATTCATTAAACCAATATTTTACTATGACAGAACTATGAGGTATTTCACCATTCACAGAATGATCATAATGTAACCACCTCACAATCTTTTTCTGCTTTTTCATTTATTTTTTATCTTTCTTTTAAATATATAAGAATTTTATTTGAGATTAATTATTCACGTTGAGGTAATGGAGGAATAGCATAGGGGTTAAAGTGCTTGACTTGCAAGCACAAGGTCCTGGGTTCAATTCCGCAGCACCACATAAATCAGGCATGGTGGCACATGCCTGTAATCCCAACACTCAGGAGGCTGAGACAGGAGGATTGCCATGAGTCCAAAGCCAGCCTGGACTCACTCGGAGTGAGTTCAGGACCAACCTGGGCTACTGAGCAAGACCCTGTCTCAAAAAAATAAAAAATAAAAAAGTATTTATGTTGAATACATACTGAATTTCCATTTTTATTTTATGTCTAACTTTTGTTCTTTTCCTTATGCTACCTACTGGGCATTCAACCTAAGGCCTCTTGCACACTACCACTAAGTTACATATCCAGTCCTTTTTAATTTCTTTTTATTTTGAGACAAGATCTTGTCAAATTGCCCAGGCTGGCCTTGAATTTGTAATCCTCCTGCCTCAGCCTCCAGAATAGCTGGGGTTATAGGCAATGTACACCACAGCACCCATCTGTGCCTTAATATCAATGCTCAGTCATTTTAACTACATTGCCAAGGTATCATATCACCCAACAACTGCTTTTGGAGCTTTACCATACAAAAAAAATGACATATTTCCATTGCATCCTAGTAAGCAAACATAGCTTAAGAATAAATAAATAAATACTTTTACCACAGACAACACACTGATACATTCTCTTTTTAATGCTTTTTAAAACAAGCACATTGATTTCATTGCTGTAACTTTGCCTACTGCCATTTAGAAAACAGTTAAAAAACTTTACCACAGAATGTACTCACTTGCACTATCTTCCACAACTCCAACTTAACCGAGTGGGTGAAATACAGTAAGTCCATTCCAAATGCAAGAAATTGGCACAAACAGGAGACACCCCAGATCTCCCTTAAATTCCTGCAACATTATGACTATTCCTATTAGTAGATCTTGAAAGGTATTTCCAGGCAGAATGCAGAAACACAAACCTTTTCTGTTGCTTTATCAGTGGCATTAAGAAATTCTGTACTTGTCAACATGTACCAGGTTCCCACTGTTCCTTAAGTCAACTTCCCCCCAAAATAATAAATCAGGGTTCTACTATGATTCTAGCATCATTCTAGCATCATTCTCTTACATCTTTAGATTGCCTTTTTTCTTTTTCTTTCTTTCCTTTCTTTCCTTTTTTTTTTTTTTTTTTTTTGAGACAGGGTCTCACTCTGTAGCCCTGGTCCTGAACTCACCATAAAGCCCAGGCTGGCCTTGGATTCAAGGCAATTCTCCTGCCTCAGCCTCCAGAGTGCTGGGATTACAGGCATGCACCACCATGCCCGGCTTATATGGTGCTGGGGAATCGAACTTGTGTACTTAGTAGATTGCTTTTCATATAAACCATTCCATCAAATCATTCCTGAGAACTGGTGAAGTAGTAAGAAAGGTTGCGCTTTCTCCCTTCACTAATGAAGAAACTAGAGTCTAACGGTTATATGGCTTGCTAGAAACAAAAAGAGCATAATCTAGGCTTGAACCCCGTACTTATGGGTAATCCACTGTTATTCTACACCTTTCATTTTAAATGACTGACAGAAATATAAACATAAAATACATATTAAGTTTCTAGCTCAGTACAGAAGTGAAGGTGACTGCATAAACCAGTATTAGTGTCACAAACTTTAAGATTAAAAATAGCAGTGGCATGTTAATAACAACTTTGGTAGCCTCTAAAATTAGTGGAAGTCCTAGTATAATCCAATATGGATGTGATTTCATATTGTCTTAAGTTTAAATCAATGTTTCACTGATTATAAAATTACATATAAATTCACCATAGAAAACTATGGAATTGGGTGGTCTGTAAAAACAAATAGCCACATAAACTGCACAAACGTCACCCAAACCACCCTCATCTTGTGGCTTTGGACCAAACTATGAAGTTCCTTATGTGAAACCCATTTGATTTCAAAACAAAGAGAATTACAACAGCATAAGCATGTTGTTTCTGCATGGTATTTGCAACATGCACTCAATTTGCAGAGCACTTTTGGACAAAGTGTAAGATCCATAAACCAAAAGCAAAGCCTAAGACAGAATGTTCATTTTTTAATTAAATATATTCATCTACCTACATGTGTTAAGATGTGCAGAATACAGTTTACTCAGTGACTACAGGTCCTTAATTGTACAGATGAGGAAACTGAAGCCCCAAGAAGTAGCATTTCTAACAGCAATTAGTGACACAAATATAAACAGACTTTGTCTGTCTGCCAATCTAGAACTTCCCATTATTCTACACTATCTCTGCTTTTCTAAAAGAGTCATTAACACCTAAAAAAAAAAAAATTAAGACTCAAAAACTAGAAAACAAGATAGTGTTCACTGAGTCAGCAGAAAACAATCTATTGAGGGAATAACAAATGTTAAAAACAAGGGCTGGAGGAATAGCACAGCAGTTAAAGTGCTTGCCTAGCAAGCACAAGGCACTGGGTTCAATTCCCCGGCACCACATAAACTGGGCATGGTGGTGCACACCTGTAATTCCAGCATTCCGGGAGCCTGAGGCAGGAGGAATGCCATGAGTTCAAGGCCAGCCTGGGCTACACAGCGAGTTCAGGACCGGCATTTACTAGCTGAATGAGACCCTGCCTCAAAAAAAAAAAAAAAAAAAAAGACAAACAGCAAGGACTGAACACCAGCTCTGTAATGGAAGATATAAGTAGTTAGTAGTAACTAACGCTGCTATCAACCACTATAACTGCTCTTTTTCCCATACCAGTGCTAGTCATTTACTCAAAATCTGAAGGCAGAGAATATGCTCAACATGGGAGACACCAGGGAATAGAACTGTCACGGCCTCTGGCTCTTGCAGTGAACAGCTGGGTGCACCTCTCTAAAAATACTGCTCTCAGATACGACAGGATATTTACCAAACTCCTTCACTACCCTCCACAACTGTAAGAACACTTTCTTCCACCTCTTCCAAGCTTACAACAACCTTCACCACGCCCCCCTCTGATACGTGAATACTTCCTTTGGTAACTCAATATTGCACTTTACCACAGGTGTTAATGGAGGACTTACAGCAGATTTTTAAACTGACTTTTCACTCCTCAAAGCCTAGCGCCAATTAATAACTTCTCACAACCTATAGTAAAGCTTCCTGGCTCCTAAGCTTGGTCTCAAATGACAGTTAGCACACCCATCTTGCCCTTCACTTTACTAGAAGCCTAAGTCAGATGGCTTAGGAGCAACCATGACCACTGGGATGCTGAGAAGCATGTAAAGGAGCCCCCTTTCCCACTCCCACCCCAACCACCACCCACCTCCACCCCTGTCTTGGAAGACGCCGACTTTCTGCCTTTCCTAGCATCTTCTTTCTGGATTCGTTAACGTATCTCTGAATACACCTCCACTGAAGCAGCACTTACTTTTGTCAAATGTTTTCCCAATGACTTGCACACAATAATTTTTATAGACAAATCTGCTTCCCCTACGTGAATCTATTATATTTCAAAAGGGGTTCAATTTACAGTTTTAAGTTTCTCATGTCTCCCCTTCCCTACCTCTCAAATCCTAAAGATCCATACAAAATTAAAAATAAGACTGAGGATGTAGCTCAGTGGCACAGTGCTAGCCCAGAATGCTCATCATTCCCCAGTACCAAAACTGAAAAAAAAAAAAAAGACCACCCAAAATTAAAAGCAGTCTCAAGTCACTTAACTAATGGAAATTCTTCTGGAACACCCAACCCATAGCAGAAGCTGACACCTCTGGTTGACCGTCATTCATGAAGGGAACTTTTTAAGCCTCAACTGCCCAGGCTCCATTATCAGAGATTTTAATTGACCTTGACCTGCATACGGCCTAGTAATCAGCATTTTAGGCAATCCTTTTCTTTTTTTTCTTTTTTCTTTTTTTTTTTTTTTAGTGGGACTGAGGAAGTTCCAACCCAGAAACCTTCACACTGAGCTACCTCCCAGGCCATTTTTATTTCTTATTTTGAGTCAGGGTCTTGCTAACTTTCTCAGGCTGGGTTCAAACTGAGCCTCCCAGAATGCTGGGATTATAGGCCTGTGCCACGGGGTCTGCCTCCCTAATATTTCTAATGACTGACTTTTAGATAACCACTGACCTAAAGAACCTGGCCTACAAGCTAAGACACTAGTTCCCCTACGGCTCGCCATTAACTACAGGTGCGACTGCAGCACTTGTAGTAAATGGCCACAGGATCTGTTCTGGGTCCAATGAGGGAGGTAATACTGAAAATGGCCTTCAAATACAATGAGTCTAAAACTCTAGAATGCACTGAGTTCAATTTAATAACATGACATGCTGAGTTTACTCAAAACAGTGTCACTTTGTAAGCTCTTCCAAACCAAGTCGTAGACCGACTTTCTGCAGGTCACCAACACATCTCCCTTGCTTTCCAAGCAAAAACACCACTGATCGTCTCCTGCCCTAACGAAACAGTGAGTATAAAAAGGGACGGTTTCCATGATCTCTACACGCGCAAATCATCCTTCATAAAAAATATCATCCATAATTCAACTATAAGATCATGTACTCTTTTCTTGATTTAAAAAAGTCAGAAAACAAAGTGGATGTCAAGACACTAGAATAAAAAGGATTGAGGCCTAACAACTAGACATCGTACATAACTAAAGCCCATGTGCAAAGCTCACAAGTCAGAGTATCAGACTCCATAGCAGGCTATTAAAGAAGCCTTAAAATCTACCCCATAATTTTGGGGTAAATTTTCCAGCCCAAAGTACAAGCACCAATATTACCCAAGGGTCTTGAGCTGCCACACATCCAGAACAATTTCTAACCAAAAAATAACACTGCATCTCTGCACAGCTGTTTGACCAGTGTTCCCCCAGGTCCCTCCACCGCCTCCCAATCATCCTTCCCACCTAAGTACTACCAGGTCAAGAGGATGCCCGGCCGCACGATCAGACGGCCACTCCTCCCTCCCGCAAGGCTGGGCCCGGGCTACTGCCCCATGGCTCCAATGGCTCCCGATCTCAAGCTTTTAGCCACGGTGGATCCCCACAGATCCGGAGCCCCGGAGCGCACACCCACCTCCCAGGGGTCCCCTAGCACATCCCAGGACGCTCGAGGCGCAACGCCCCACACCCTGCGCCCCAAGGACCGTCCCCGCCAGGCCGGGGAAGGCCGCCAGGCCCGGGACCCCGCCTCCCCCGCGCCCAGGTCGGGACCGAGCCCGGCCGCCGCGACGCCCCTGGCAGCGGCGGGTGGCCGCCTGCTCCCTCCTCCGAGCCCTGCGTGCCATCCCCAGCCCCCACCAGGTCACCGCCTCCTCCGAGTGTGACAGCAGCAGCGCCGGGCCGAGGCCGGCCCCTCCTCCAGCTCCTCCTCACCACCCGAAGCGAAGCGGGGGGGTTCTTACCGGGCGGTAGGACATGGCGAGGCCCGCCACGGCACGGCCTCCTCCGCCGCCACCCCACGAGGCTCCCAGCCAGGGCCGGCGGGGGGCAGCGCCTGGGCTGCTCAGGCGTCTCGTCCGGCTGCTCTGCGCCGCCGCCGCCTTCTCACAACCACAACAACATGGCGGCAGCGGCCACACAGAGCGCGCTCCCGACGCCGAGCCGGGCCGCGAGCGGCGGTGCGCGCGCACGCTCCGGAGCTCAGTTGGCGGCCAGGGGCAAGGGGGCGGGCCGTTGCCAGCCGGGCGGGGGCGGGGCCGGGGCCGCTGGTCACGCCCCAGGAGGGGGCGGAGCCGCAGGCGGGTTGAAAGTGAGCCGCAGAGCAGAGGCCAGACGAGGAGGGTAGAGGCCAGGCGAGGAGACCAGAAGCTTAGAGGACGTATGGAAATGGACAAAGGAAAAACCGATGATATATCAGGATAACGTAAACTAAAGTTGGTCCTACGGATTTCCAGAAAATATCTTTTCCTTAGTTCTGCGGCCCTGGGCAGGACTCATTCTACTTACCAGGACTAGAGCCACAGCCCTCACTTTCACCTCTAAATGTAGTCTGGATAATACTATTGTAATTTAATAGAATGCGTGTAAGCACATCCTGGGGGTTATACATGGAAAACGATTTAAAAGTGCTTCAACTTAAGCGTCTAATCAAAAAGCACCGTGGAAAAGTGTTTAAACCAAAGGAAAAAAAATGTAGCCTACCCTCAGTAACCTGCAAAATCTAATATTCCAAGACAGAATTATCTTTGGTCCTCACAGATAGACCTCTTTTCGGTTGTCTTTTAACCTGCTGTTGACTAAATAGCTGACCGTCAAATCTATCCCTACATTTGTTGTGTTTTTCACGAGACAAGTTATTTTCAACATGTATTGCCTTCTATCTCTTCAGAATGTAAGAACTACTTTAAAGATCTTATCCTGTTCATCACCACATCACTAGTAGGCCGTCAACTGTCCTGATGAAGAGATAATTGAGTCTTCACAACTTTAAGAGGTAGAGCACTGGTTTTTTTGTTAGTGTGTGTGTGTGTGTGTGTGTGTGTGTGTGTGTGTGTGTGTATTTGAGACAGTGTCTCACTCTGTAGCACAGGCTGGTCTTGAATTCACTGCGGAGGCCAGCCTGGCCTTGGACTCACGGCAATCCTCCTGTCTCAGCCTTCCAGAGTACTGGGATTACAGGCACGCACCACCACGCCCAGTTTATGTGGTGGTGGGGTATCAAACTCAGGTACTTAGCACTTTAGCACTTGGTAGGCAAGCGCATTAACCATTGAGCCATTCCTCCAGCCCTTAAGCTATTTATTAAATTCAAAAACCCAAAGACAACTGACAACAAAAGCTGCTTTCACCTGCTAGGCTATACTACCCACTACATACTACAATTACCTAAAATCTCAAATAAAAATTACATTACAAATCAAATTTGATTTATTCCCAGAAAAACCAGCAGTCTTCTCGTTTCTGGTTTTTTTTTTTTTTTTTTTGGAGGGCGGAGGGTGTTTACTTAAGACATGATCTTGCTTTGTAGCCCAGGCTAGCCTTGGAGTTGGCAATCCTCCTGTGTGTGCCACCACACCCAGCTTTATGTGGTGCCTAGGAATTGAACTGAGGGCCTTGTGCTTTCCAGGCAAGTACTTTAACCACTGTGCCATTCCTTCAGCCACTCCACTCCTTTCTGATAACTATGTGATGTAGATGACTGTGCCTGTCATTTCACTTTGGCTTCCAAAAAGTTCAGAGCTAAACTGGAAGCCCAGTGGTAGCCTCTCATTGGCCTCATGGGTAGACTGTAGTGTGTATGTATGCACATATGTGTACATGTATGTATTCATGTACTTATTGTGGTGCTAGGTACTAACACCTGCACTCTCAAATAGGATAGATGAGTGATTTCAACAACAACAATAAAGGGCTGGAGGAATGTCTCAGTGATAAAATGCTTTTTCACATATGTCTCCCATTGTCCAAGGTAACCATTAGTCACAGGATTCCTGTAGGAGGAAAATTTTCTATACAGCTCACAGGCGGGCCTTACAATGGATTTCCACAAATCGATGTCCACTGATTAACTGAAGTTAGCACCTAACTCCAGGACAGCCCACCCATGGGCTAGCTAACTCCCAATGAGGCAAGCAAAGAATTCAGCCAATAGGCAGTCAACCTGACATGTACCAGCCAATTGCACAGTTCCCGCAGCTACCTGTGAATCCAAATGGAAAGAGTAAACAAGTTGACGTAGTGTTCACCATTAGACAGAGTATCACTGATTGCCTGTAAATTTGGGGTAAGACAATCTTCAACTGAACCCTCAACCAGTATTTAAGACATTTGGAGGAACTCTGTACCTAGGAAAACACAGTATTTGTGCCTCCTTGTTTCCACAGTAACTTTTTTCTTTTGGTAGCAATAAGGATTGAACTCAGGGAGTGATGAGCTACATTCCTGGTCCTTTTTATTTTAAGACAGGTTCTCGCTAAATTACGGAGGATGTCCTGGAATTTGTTTCCCTCCTGCCCCAGACTCCCAAATACATGAGATTACAGGTGTGCACCCCCATGCATGTTGTTGGATTGAAAGTTTCAGTGTGAAAACTCCATGCTGTATACACATCTTTGTGACATCCTTATGAGCAAGTATTGTTACTCTCCTCCACTTAATGCATGAGGAGATGGAAATCTCAGGATTTGAACCCAAGTTCTTGCTTGTTAACATCATACTACACAGCATCTTGTGCCCCTGCACGTGCTCACACACACACACACACACACACACACACACACACACACACACACAGTTCACTTCAGGGAGAAAGGTCAGTGAGGACACAATGGAAAAAGAGCTGGCTTGAGACTAGAGTTTTAAATTTGAATCTCAGAGCCTCGCATACTTGTTCCTTAGTTCCCTTTGCTGTACCTCAATTTCCTTGTTGTCCTGTGCAGTTATTATCTGCTCAGGGACTCTCTACAGCAACTTAAGACAGATGAGAAGGCTATATGATGAACAGTTAAAGCTTCCCAGCACCATGCAGAGACCCTGAAAGGCATGGATCCCTCAGCCCCACAAAATGCAGACTTCCCAAAACCAGATCCTGCTACCTTTTTCTTTCTTTCTTTTTTTTTTTTTTTTTAATTTTTTGGACAGGTCTGGCTCTGTAGCCTAGGTTGGTCCTGAACTCAGTATGGAGCCCAGGCTGGCCTTGGAACTCATCCAATCCTCCTGCCTTGGGCCCCCCGTTTTATGTGGTGCTGAGGAATCGAACTCGGGTACGTAGCATTTGTCTTAGCACTTGCTAGGTAAGTGCTTTAACTGCTGAACCCTTCCTCCAGCCCTAAATTTTTCCTTTCTAAAATTGTGGATCCAGGACCCATCTAGACTGTAGAGCTAGATCCTGTTTCCAAAAAAAGAATAATAATAATTAAGTTGTGGATGTTGGGTCTTCTGTCCCAGCAATGAGAAAGTAACTAACACAACTTGTAAAAGTGAATTTTTGATATCGCTTAACAAAATGTGCAAACATTTGGAAAAGCTGCATGACCCAATGAACTACAATTTTCCACATGACCAACTCATGATGTTACTAATCATGCATGAACAGAAGCTCCCTTCCAAGTGTGAGATAGACCCATGGATTTTAGTATAACTGAGTACAAAAAACAGTTGATATGAATTTATCTAACTAAACCTTAAAATCTGTCAAGGTTTAGTATAATATCAGAGAGTGTATTCACAGTTAGTATGAGGGTGGATTTTCTTCATGTACTTCAGTCAAAACAAATTGCTAGGCTGAAGGGCTAGCTCAGAGGTTAAAGCTCTTGCTTAGCAGGTGCTAAGTACCAGAGTTCAGTTCCCCAGCACCACATAAACTGGGTGTGGAGGCACAGGCCTGTAGTCCTAGCACTTGGGAGACTGAGACAGGAGGATTGCCTTGAACGTGGGGCCAGTCTGGGCTACATAGTGAGCTCTGAACCAGCCTGGACTACAGAGTGAGACCTTAGCTCAAAAAAAAAAAAAAAAAAAAAAAAGATTGCTGCAAGCTGAGCCCTGTGGCATAAATTTATAATCCCAGCACCCTGGGAGGCTAAGAAAAAAGAATAAAAATCTAAGCCCAGCCTGGGGAACCTAGTGACTTAGTAAAACCCTGTTTCAAAACCAAAAGGCTGTACCTCAGAATGAAAGCCCTAGGCTTGATGTCCAGTATCGCAAAAACTCCAACAAACAAATAAATATGACATACATGACAATGCAGTTTTATTGACACAAACACAAAACAACGTCGTTCTTCTCATAAATGTTTTTGTTATGGAAAATATATGTATTTTACTTACATTGAATGATGAATATTAACTAATTTATTTATTTTAACTTTTATATTTACTTATTTTTGATGTGCTGGGTACCAAACTGAGGGCCTCAGAAATTCTTGGAAAGGGGGCTATAGGAACAGCTCAGCAGTTAAAGTGCTTGCCTAGCAAGCTCAAGTTCAATTTCCCACCACCACATGAACTAGGAGTGGTGGCACATGCCTGTAATCCCAGCACTCAAGAGGCTGAAGCAGGACGATTGCTGTGAGTCCAAGGCCAGCCTGGGCTACACAGTGAGTTCTGGACCAGCCTGGACTACAGAGCAAGACACTGTCTCAAATAAATAAATACATCCATACTACCCAAAGTAATCTACAGGTTCAGTGCAATCTCTATCAAAATTTCAATTATTATCAGGGAAATTTTTTAAATCATAAAATTTGTATAGAGCCCCAAAATATCTCAAATTACCACAGCAATCTTGAGCAAAGAAAGCAAAGCCAGAGATATTAGACTACCTGATTTAAAATCTGCTACAAAATGACAGCAGTCTTGCTCCCTATGGTGGTGCCCGCCTGCAATCCTAGTACTCTGGGTAGCTGAAGCAGGAAGATCACAAATTCAGACCCAGCCTGGGCAACTTAGAGAGACCCTCTCTCAAAATTAAATTAAATTAAATTAAATTAAATTAAATTAAAAAGGACTATAATGTCAAGACAAGGTTAAAGCTTTCCCAGGAAGCTTAGTGCAAAGGCCCATATTGAGGAAAAAAAAAAAAAAACTATAGTAGTTAAAACAGAATAGTAGGTAAATGCATAAAACACACATATATAGACCAATACAATAAAATGACGCACAAACAAACCAATACATTTATATTATGTTGATTTTTGGCAAAGATGCCTAGAAAAAAATGGAGATAAGATTGAGTACCCCCCAAAAGCCTCACGTTCCTATGGATACTGTGTAGCGTTGGGAGGTGGGGCCTGGCTAGAAGGGGCAGATGCTTAGGGATTGACCTGGAGGGACATGTGCTGGTTCCACCTTTTCTCCCAGGCTCTGTCTGGTCTGCCATGTTTTGAGGATCTCTGTCCCCTTTGCAGTTCCAGCTCCAGCTCCAGCTGCAGCCCCACCATGTGATTCCACCATTTTCCAGCTGCCCACCCATGTACGGACTGAGACCTTCTAAAAATGTAAGCTACAATAAATCCTTCCTCCCTAAGTTGCGGATGTCTGGTACTGAGTCACAGCAATGAAAAAGTAACTAAGACCGACATTGTCTTCAGTAAATGGTCCTGGGAAAACTGGATGACTTTGGATAATACTCAAATAGTGGTGAAGCGTTTCACCCAGACAGATCTGCTACTATTCCGTACCGTATGGACGGCTTTCATCTGGAGTGATCGTGGGAGGTCAGTGAGCTAACACACGCTGAGCTGCATTTGCTACATGTGACTTCCATTGTCCTGCCAGCGAGAAGGACCTGGGTCATGGACAGCCTACTACCCTGAGAGATGGGAAATCCAGATTCCTGACCCAGCTGAGCCCTTGCCTCACTGCCTGACCTGGCGCGATGGGACCTCGCCTTTGCAACATCAGTTTTCCATTTAGAATGTCACCAAGTGGGTGTCATCTTCTCTCTGGAACCTTCCAGTTCTACCAACCACCTGCTGATTAAGGGATTAGCTTTACTTTGTCTGGTGATTACATCAAAAGAAGCAGAAGTGCAGTTGAACAGGGCTCTCAAGAGCTCCAGATATGTCACCCTAGAACCGCATCCCATTTTACAAACAAAGAAACTGAGGCTCAGAGAGGTTAAATCACTTGCTCAGTCACATGGCCAGGGCTGGGAAAAGTCGGCAGCTTCTTCTCTAGAGCCCAGTGGGGAAAGGAGCATGTGCCTTCCATTCTTTGAGGAATTCATTAGGGGCTGGAGGAATGGCACAGCAGTGCTCAAGGCCCTGAGATGGATTCCCATAAAGCACCACGTCAAACTGGGCGTGGTGGCCCATGCTTGTAATCCCAGCACTCAGGAGACTGAGGCAGGCAGATTGTCTTGAGTCCAAGGTCAACTTGGGCTACAAAGAGAAACTCTGTCTCAAAAAAAAAAAAAAGAAAGAAAGAAAGAATCACATGCCTTACATATTCTGCAATTCTACTGAGGATACAATTCTCACTTTACTCAGAATATCTGTGCTGTCGGGGTGTGAACGCTGGGCTAAAGGGATGAATGGATTCCTTCACATTTCTAAATCCACCGAAGTTCAGGAGCCTCCTCTAAATTCGCCACGGAAAGGCAGAGGGAATGAAATTGGCCAGAAAGCTAGAAAGGGAGGGGAACTCATAAAGAGTGGTTGTCCTCCTCCTCTTCCTCTGTCCTTTCTTCTTCCTCCCACTCCTCTATCTTCCTTCTGTAACGTAAGACAACATGTCCCTCTCAGCATGCAGCTTACTTTAACCAAAGCTTCCCCAAAGCCTGGGCCAACTCACCAGCTACAAATAGAACCACAACCCACTGAAAATAGCTCCTCCTCCCTTCTGCCCAGAACCTCCAAGTCCTGGCCGGAATCCTCTACCCCTACGGAGCAGGCCTTGAGCAGGGAACTCAGGTAAAGGGACACCAAACCCACGATAAGAAACCATCTCAGGAAAAACAGCCCCAGTAATACCCAACTCTTAAAGTCTGACTCAGTGCCAGGACCATTGCAAAGGGCTGGCATTAGTTCCTGCCACTCAAAGAGGTAAATCCTGGCTATTAACCCAGTAGGGCAGATGAAGTTCAGAGGGATGAAGAACTTGCCCAAAGCCACACAGCAAGTAGGAGATGAAGCTAGAATCTAAACCCTCCCCTCTAGGAGACAAGAGTCCATTGAGGACATTTTGCCCGTCCACACAAGGCCAGATCCATGAGACTGGAGTGAACGCCAACTATCCAGATCCTCTTTATATATATATATATATATATATATATATATATATATATATATATATATATATATACATACATACATACATATCCAGAGAAACTGAGGCACAGAGAGAAGAGTCATCCCCAAGGGCAGACATTTAGTAAAGGAGTAAATCAAGTACTCAGGTCTCTTGGCTCAGAGGCCAATTGTTTTTGCAGAGGTCAGGCTAACAGAGACTCCCTTGTTTCTTTCATGTGGAAACCCCATGGGCTTTTTTTTTTTTTTAACTTTTCAACCTCCTCTCGTTTCCCAACAGAGAAAAGAGCTCCTGGCCCCCTTTTCCAGGCTCCCAGACACTTGTCTGGCAGCCAGGCACCCTGAGATTACCTCTTCTTCCCCCTCAGGGTGTTTAATGTTCTGGGGGAAGAGAGCAAACAGCAGGACATAAATCACGGTGACACCGGCTGGCTTTCTCCTTTGCAGAATATGAAGCAGACAGAACTCAGCAAGGGGACAGCGTTAGCAGAGATTTGTTGGCTCATTTAAATTCAAGGTCCAAAGGCACGTATTTCTGCTACCCCTGAGAGCTAGATAAATCTTCCTCTACTCCGAGATCTCGTTTGTTATAAAATAATTCTCTGAAACAGTCTTAACCTCTGCGGGGATGACAAGGAAGAATAGAGTGAGGCCAGAACCGCTGCTGGGGAACAATTAAGTCATTTAAGCAAAGCTAGAGGAAAAGCTGAACCCATAATCCCGGCTTTCGGGAGGCAGAGGCAGGAGGGTTGCCGTGAGTCCAAGGCTAGTCTGCGCTACGTGGTGATGAGTTCAAGACCAGACTGGACTACAGGGTGAGACCCTATCAAAAAAATAATAAATTAAAAATAAATAAATAAAATACTGGAGGAGCATAAATCGTCTCACAAAAATCTTCAATTTGTTCCCAGCCCTGCTACACCTGTATAGAGAGTTACCTCAGTTTTCCCAATGTGTCTGGGAACCAAAGAACCTAAAGAAATGCACATACTCACTTTTTTGGGGGAGGGGGAAGGTACTGGGGAGCAAACCAAATGTTTTGTGCATGCTAGGCAAGTACTACCACTGAGCTAAGTCCTTCAGCCCTCAGGGGTGATTTCTTTTTTGAGACAGGGTCTTGCTCTGTAGCCCAGGGTGGTCCTGAATTCACTGTGGAGCCCAGGCTGGCCTCAAACTCACTGCAATCTCCTGTCTCAGCCTCCCAAGTGCTGGGATTACAGGTCTGCACCACCACTCCCAGTTTATGTGGTGCTGGGAAATCGAACTCCAGCATTTAGTGCTTGCTACGCAAGTGCTTTAACTGCTGAGCCATTTCTCCAGCTCCCATCAGTCTCTTATTGCAGATGTTTGTTGAGTACTGCCAAGACAACCTCTGCTCATACAACAGTAAAAAGACAAAAGCAGACCCTGCCATCCTGAGATCTGTAGCCTGATTGGCAAGGCAAAGTTAACAGAAGCCCAGATGAGGGTCTCAGATTGAGAAGATAGTTATAGCCAGTGAGTTGAGCACCCTGTTCTAGACTTCTGCAGGTCCAATAGTATTTATATAGCTAGAAGGAAGGATAACAGTTCACTAGGCACAGTCAAGGGAAAAAGTGGGGCTGGGGAGGTAGCTCAGAGTGTAGAGTGCTCACCTAGTATGCACAAGACCCTGGGTTTAGTTCCCCAGCACCACATAAAAACGAACCAGGCCTGGAGGCACATGCCTGTAATTCCAGCACTTACAAGGCTGAGACAAGAGGATTACTGAGTTCCAGGCGACTACAGAACAGAACTCTACAAAGAAAAAAAAAAATAGTGAAAGGAAAAGATGATTCAAGGATGGGGTACAGCACATGCAAAGACCCAGAGGCAAAAGAGGGCCAGCCTACTCAGTAAACCAACCACTTGAAGCAAGTATTGGTTAATTTGGGCAATTTACTCTTACACATCCCAAAAAGAGAATTTTGCTGAAATTTTGCGATTTGATGCAGTGTTAATCATGAAGCGCAGGTTGGACTCCATATGTTCACATTCTTGCACGTCACAAATGTCTTCGTCAGCGCCTCTGGGAAACAACCCTGTCCCAACAAGTCTCTGGGTGTTGACGGATTCTTTCATCAGATACCTTCTGTCTGTTTCACTAGATCCCACATTCCTGACTTTTTGAGTTTTCTAGAAACTGACCCACTCTGACTTTCTTTAACAGGGCATATGTATCATAAAGGAGCTGCTAGTGTCACAGAAACCCCTTGGTTTTTCTGTAAATTACAGAACTATGTCCATCTGTAGGCAGAAAGGACAAATATAGGTCATTCCCTACCTTTTGCTGGTAGGGAAGATCGCCCATGACTATCACTGTGGGAAGTGCTGCTCTGAACGCCAGAAGCAGACAATCAGAGTTGAATCTAAGAGCCAGTCTACTTTCCACCAGTGAGGCTCAGAGAAGCTGTATGCTTTGCTCTGTGTCCAATGCAAAGATTTGTCTGAGCCAGTTTTTAAAAACATTGACTGGCCTGTGACTTCAGAATTACCCAACTCGGGCTGGAGGAATGGCTCAGCGGTAGCGCTCAGGCAAGTGCTAACTACCTGAGTTTGAATCCTAAACACCACATAATCTGAACATAGTGGCACATGCCTGTAATCCCAGCATTCGGGAGACTGAGGCAGGAGGATTGCAGTGAGTCCAAGGCCAGCCTGGGCTCCATAGTGAGTTCAGGAAAAACCAGGGCTACAGAGTGAGACCCTGTCTCAAGAAGAGAGAGAAAGAGAGAGAAAGAGAGAGAGAGAGAGAGAGAGAGAGAGAGAGAGAAAGGAAGGAAAGAAGGAAGGAAGAAAGAAAGAAAAAGGAAAAAAGGTTAAAAAAATTGTTTCTGAGGCATATTATGTAGTGATCCTCAAAATAAACAAAACAAGGGGCTGGAGGAATGGCTCAGCAGTTAAAGTGGTTGCCTAGCAAATGCTAAGTCAAGTGCAAAGTACCCGTGTTTGGTTCCCCAGCACCACATAAGCCGGGCGTGGTGGCGCACGCCTGTAATCCCAGCACTCTGGAGTCTGAGACAGGAAGGAAGACTGCCACAAGTCCAAAGCTAGCCTGGGTTCTATAGAGAATTCAGGACCAGCCTGGGCTGCAGAGTGATACCCTGTCTCAGAAAAGAAAGAAAGAAAAAAGAAAAAAAAAAGAAAGAAAGAGGGAAAAAAAAGGGTACTGATAGAGAATATGGGATAAAACTTTCAAGCCAGCAGAGCACGCATTCTTCATAGCTTATAGTCCCAGCACTCCGGGAGCCTGAGGCAGGAACAGCACAAATTCAAGATCAGTATGGGCAATTTAGCAATTTAGCAAGACCCTGTCTCAAAATACAAAATAAAAAAGGGAGGGGAAGTAGCACCCTGCAAAGGCCTTGAGTTCAGTCTCTGGCACTACAGAAACAAAAACTCCATACGGCTCCTTGGATCTATCTGTTGGTGCTGTAGCTCCCGTAGGCCAAGCTTAGCGTCAACCACTCTACAGATCCTCATCTCATCAGTCCTCTAATTCTCTGAAGCAAGTAACACGATCTCCATTGAATAATAGAGAAGGGATGCTCCAAGAGGCTACTTAGCTTACCTGCCCGCATCACTCAGGTGACAGACAGAGCCACCGGCTACCTGCAGGACTCCCTGCCCCTGGGTCGCCGTCTGTTTCAATATACTCTCCTGACTCAAACCACTTCCTACAGCCGATATTGGAATGAGTGGTATCATCACAACCAATTTGTTCCAATTTCCTACTTAATTACATAGAGTCTTGGATTGTTTGATAAATGTTTCACCTGTTAGTTTTCGCTCAGTGTCTGCCCACATTGATTTCCTGAGTTTTGTTTACCTGAGTTCAATATTTGAGTAAAGATTCCTTTGAGCTCTTGGCTTAGAAATAGACTCCCATAAATATGCCTAATTGATTTTTGACAGTTGTAAAAGCAATTAAATAGAGGAAAAAACAGCTTTTTAGAAACAATGCTAGGTGGCTGGGGAATGTAGCTCATGGTTAAAGCCCTTGTCTAGCATGCTCAAGTCCCTGAGTTTAATTCCCCAGCACCATGTGCACCTGGGATGGTGGTACACGTGTGTAATCTCAGAACTCTGGAGGCTGAGGTAGGAGGATTGCCTGGAGTTTAAGGCCAGTGAGGGCTCCATACTGAGTCCAGGACCAGCCTGGACTATAGAGTGAGATCCTGTCTTAAAAACAATGAAGCAAAAAAAAAAAAAAAAAAAAAAAAAAAAAAAAAAAAAAAAAAAAAGAACCTAAGTTATATAGAAAAATGAATTCTAAAGTAATCTGGAAGTGAAATGTAGAAAACAAAACTATAGAACTTTTAGGGGGAAAGTAGGAGGAAATCTTTGAGGTCTCGGGCTACAAAAATTTTTTTCACACTTCACACTAAAAGCATAAATTATAAAAAAATAAAAATTAGGGCTGGAGGAATAGCTCAGTGGTTAAAGCACTTGTCTAGCAAGCTGAGGGCCCTGGGTTCAATTCTCCAACACCAGATAAACTGGGCGTGGTGGTGGCACACAATCTGTAATCCCAGCATTTGGGAGCTGGGATGGGAGGATTGCCACAAATTCAAGGTCAGCCTGGACTCTATAGTAAGTTCAGGACCAGAGCAAGACCCTGTTTCAAAAATAAATAAGTAGTAAAAATTAATAAATTGGGACACATCAGAATTTAAAACTTAGGTTGTATAAAAGACCCTGCAAAGATGAAACAAGCTACAGGTGGGGAGAAGATGTTTGTAAATTATGTATCCAAGGAGAACTTCCAAACCACAACAATACAAATCAGAAAATCCAATTAGAACATGGGAAAAAGAGCTGGAAATAGTGATGCATGTTGAAATGTAAAAAGGAGGAAGGGTGAGAGGAGGGGGAGGGTAGAAGACACACAAAAATTTCACTCAAGAAAATACACAAATGTCAAATATATAAAAAGATATTCAACATCCTTAGTCATTAGAAAAATGCAAATTAGAACTACAAGGAGGGGCTGAGGAATGGCACAGCAGTTAAAGCACTTTCCTTGCACACACAAGGCCCTGAGTTCAATTCGAGGACCACATAAAGCTGGGCGTGGTGGTGCTTGCCTGGAATCCCACCATTCAGGAGGCTGAGGAAAGGCAGATTGTCCTGAGTCCAAGGCCAGCCTGGGCTACACCAGTGAGCGTAGGACCAGCCTGTGCTACAGAGCAAGACCCTGTCTCAAAGAAAGAAAGAAAGAAAGAAAGAAAGAAAGAAAGAAAGAAAGAAAGAAAGAAAGAAAGAAAGGTTGAAATAAAAATTAGCAATAGGAGCTGGAGGAATGGCTCAGTGGTTAAAGTGCTTGAGCAAGCGCTAAGCCAAGCACTAAGTACCCAAGTTCGATTCCCCAGCACCACATAAGCTGGGCGTGGTGCACGCCTGTAATCCCAGCACTCAGGAGGCTGAGACAGGAGGATTGCCATGAATCCAAGGCCAGCCTGGGCTCTGAAGTGAATTCAGGACCAGCCTGGACCACAGAGAGAGACCCTGTCTCAAAAAAAAATTTAGCAATAATAGTACATGCTGGGGAATCAAACTCAAGTGTATAGTTCTTTTATATAAAGTTTTTGCAATGGCCAAACTGTAGAGACAGACAGTGCATTGGTGATTATCCAGAGTTAGAGAGGAAGGGGGGAAGGCAGAAGCTGTTTAGATGAGGCATCCTTCAGGTGAAACTATTCTGGTTCTAGACTGTGGTAGTGGTCAAACAAATCTACACGTGTGACAAACTGTATAAAATAAATATACACACAGATATGAATACCCATAAAACTGGAGAAATCTCAATACAGTAGGTAGATTTTATCCATGCCAACTTCCTACCTTTGATACTTCTCTACACTTACACAGGATATTCCCCTGGAGAGGAAGTGGAAAACGGGTAGATGAGAACCTTTTGGCATCATTTCTTTTTTACAATTGTTTGTAGTTATCTCAGAATAAGTCAGGCTTGGTTGCACATGCCCGTACTCCCAGCTCTCCAGACACTGAGGCAGGAGGAGGGCAGATTTGAGGCCAGCCTGGGCAGTTTAGTGAGTCTGTCTCAAAATAAAACAAAAAAGACCAAGGATATGGCTTAGTGGTAAGCATCGCCCCTTGGCCTTGATTCCTGGTGTAATACAGACACAGACACTCACACACATATAGGGCCAGACTTGGTGGAGCACACCTATAATCGCAGCACTGGGGTGGCTGAGGCAGGAAGATTGTGAGTTCAACCTTCAACTTGAAGTACCAGTCTCTCTCTCTCTCTCTCTCTCTCTCTCTCTCTCTCTCTCTCTCTCTCAATCTTTTGAGGCAGGGTCTCACTATATAGCCCAAAGTGGTCCTGAATTCACTATGTAGCCCAGATTGGCCTTGAACTTGAGGCAATCCTCTTGCCTCCATGTCTCAGTGCTGTGAATATAGGCATGCGCCACCACACCCAGCTTCTGTGGTTCTAGGGAATCAAATCCAGGACCTCGGGCTTGCTAGACAAGCACATTAACCACTGTGCCATTCCTCTAGCTGGCATATACATATCACATCTAGATTATTTTTTATTTCCCTTCCTCCTTCTCACCCCTCACTTCCTCTGAGAACTGTCTATTCATTTTGATTGCCCATTTTTTTGATTGAGGCTTTTATTCTGGGGAGTCTAATATTTTCAGTTCTTTGTATACTCTAGGTAATAGCCCTCTCTGTGAGGAGTAGTTTTTGTTGTTGGGGTTTGGCTAGAGTGTCACCAGAGAGCTCAAGGGAATGAAGACAGCAGTAGGGAAGTGGAGAGGAACTTTATTGGGGTAAGTATGAGGGAGAAAGTGAAGTCGAAAGTAGGAACTCCACTGCAAGCAGGGGGAGGGGCCAGGACACCAACGAATCAGTAATTACAGTCATCTTTTTTACACTTTCTATAGATCATGTATATTCATTTTCTTATGCAGATTTGGCCTTCATGGATTGGTACATGTTAGGGTAAAACTCATTCATTGGTGTAAGATCAAATTTGAGAGCCCAAGATAAGATTCCAGATCCTGGGTCATGGGGGTCTATGGTCTCATGATCTACTTAGCTTTGCCCTTGGTCATTCTGAGGTGTGACTTTTCTTAAGTTTTATCTGGGGAGGTGTGGCGTCTTCGACCGGCAAAGACACCACACAGACTCTCTCCATCGTGGAACGTTGACTGACTCGACAACTCTCGACTCCACTCCACCCTTTATTCCGCAAAGCCCAAGCTTAAATACACTTCCATACCCACATTAACATACAAGCAATCTAATAGGCTACACATTAGCGTACAAGCAATCTAATACGCTAACATTAGCATACAAGCAATCTAATAGGCTAACAAACTCTCCAGACCCATCACCCCACCTTGGGACTTTCTCTTTAGAACAGTCCCGTGGTTCAACACCTGATCCAAATTTCAAGCAGAAGAACACCTGACTTAAATTCCAGACAATAAATGCTTCGTGGAAAGGAACGTGGCCAAGGTCTGCAATGCTGAGGCTCTCGGGCCCTGAGGGCCCCAACAGGGAGGAGTTCCTCATTTGAGGACATCTCAACCCACCTAGCCTAGCTACTCGGAGCCTGCATAATGAAATCTGGCTCTAGAGCAACCCTCCTTGGACTTTTATGGGGGAGTGGGGAAGAGGCTGTTATTTTTGTTTGATTTTTAGTTCTTTTGAGTTCTTGATCTAAGATGGTTCATTTTATCAGTTGAAGTACATTTGCCATTCTACTAAAATCAATCTCATGTGGTAGCTATGTCTGCCAAAAACTAGATGAGGTACCCTCCATAGACTGCCTCTTTTAGAACCTACAGAGGAAGGGAACATTGTTGTTGGGTATTCAACTAACAGATGACAAAAAATAGGATTCAGCAAAGTCAAGTCCTATGTTCCCATCCCCACAGAAATTCAGAATCAGGGACAAAACCAAAGTCTTCGAGTCTAAGACCCTCCACACCTACCACCTCCACAGTACATTTTCTCTCTGATTAGCTGCCACTTGTCATTAGTGGTTTTTGCCCTTGACTAGTCTTGAACCTGGGACACAAGGCCAGGCATCTCCTACATATTCCTCTAAATTACCATAGATCATTGCTTTCCCCAAGACCAAGTTTGTTCTAACACCATCACTTGCAGCTAGGTGGCCTTAGAAAAGTCACATCTCTCTAAGCTTTAGTTACCTCACCCTTAAAATCAGAACTTGAAATTCTAGCATTGTCGGTGGATCACATGAAGTAATGCATTTCAAAGAGCTTTGGACACACCGAAGGGGGCAGTTATTATTAATAACAGGGCACCATGAAGTAAACTCTAAATATAGGCCACTCACTCCTGTTTATCTTCTGGCTTTATGGCAAATGCTTTTAGGGGTTGGGCTGAGTTTTTAGCCTTTTATGTTATGCTAACCTCCCCTTTATAAAGTGCTCCATAAAGTTGCAGATTAATAAAAAAAAGTTTTTGTTAGTTACGATGTTGGTAGAAACGTGGTCAGAGTGCAAAACAAAACAAAATCTTTGCTTTAACTGCATTTTTTTTCCCTGTGAGTTGTAAACAGAACTGAGGATGATCACAGTCAAAAATTGGCCCCTGAATTTCCTGCCTTAGAGCTTCAGGTAGCTCCATGTTTTTAATTTGGGAGTGTGGATTCTATCTTTTCAGGGGCATAGAAGAATACAAAATTTGTAAAGTTCTGTGAGGTACAACATGTTCTTGCTATTTATACCAATGAGTGCCTGTGGCAGTTTCTCGGGCAAGATTTTCCACATAAAAATCAACTTTTTCTTCCCCTCTACTAGTTAGGACAACCTTGCAAACTCACAAATTCCTCAGCTTTATTACTAATGCCAATAACATGGACTTTTAAAGCTACCTTTCATCTCCACATCTTAAGCAACGTTGCAGATAGTAATTAAAGTCCAACACCCTAGTGAAGGAGGAGGCATCTGTTAGTCAACCCATTTTCCAAACAGGTAAACCCAGACTTACAAATTAGAGGTCTGTGCATAGGGAGGTCACCATGGGCCAGAGCAGGCAGGAAAGCACAGTCAGGAATTCTAGACTTCCCTGGTCTTGGATTTACCAGGAAGTGGGGTGTTAGAGCCCACAGCAACAAAACAGACATGCCTTTCCTGGGAGGAACTTAACTGAAGCAGAGTGATCTAGAGGGGACAGGAAAGAATAGGCCTCTTTTCAGGGACACAAGATTTCATGACGAGGAAAAGGAAGGAAGGAAAGAAGGAAGGAAGGAAGGAGAGAAGGAAGAGACAAAGGGAGGGAGGGAAATTGGGAAAACAGAAGGATATATGGATGGGTGGATGGATGGGCGGGAGGAAGGACAGGAGGAGGGCCTGAAACCACTCAGAGAAGGAAATACTGTGGGGCTGGAGAAACCCCACAGTGGTTAAAGCACTTACCTCGGAAGCGCAAGCCCTGAGTTCAATTCCCCAGCACCACATAAACTGGACATAGTGGCGTACACCTGGCCTGTAATCCCAGCACTCAGAAGGCTGAGGCAAGAGGATTGCCATGAGTCCAAGGCCAGCCTGGCCTACATAGTGAGTTCAGAACCAGCCTGGCCTACAGAGTGAGACCCTGTTTCAAAAAAAAAAAAAAAAAAAAAAAAAAAAAAAAAAAAAAAAAGTCGAGTAAGGAAGATAAGTTTTTTTCCTTAACTTTGTAGTTTGAAATAGTTACAGACTCAAAAGAAGTTGAGAAAATAGTACAGAGAGTTTCTGTGTACCCAAATTCCCCCAGTGGTTACATCCCATGTAACCATAGTGCATTATCAAAACCAGCAAGTTAATTGGCACAATACAATTAATGAAACCATGGACTCTACTAAGATTGCACCATTTTGGGCAGCATAATATGTTTAAATTTTTACTTCATGCTTAAAATGAACAAATGTTAAGTCCATTCCTTGCTATAATTAGAATACTAAATGCATCCAGAGGCCTATGTGTTAAAAGGCTTGGTCGCTAGAGCGACCCACCGAGGAGGTGATGGAATCTTTAAGTGTTGGGGCTTAGTGGCAAGTCTTGCAGTCACTGGGGGTGTGTCCTTGAAGGGGATTATGGTACCCGGCTATTTCCTGTTTCTCTTATTTGCATCCTAGCTATGAGGTGAGCATGTCTTACTCTCCACCTGCCCCACCAGGATGTGTTGCTTCAGCAGAAGCCCAAAGCAAGGGACCAAATGATCACAGACTGAAAATTCAAAATGGGAGCCAAAACAAAATTTTTCTATTTTTAAGTCATCCCAGGTATTTCGTAGTAATAGAAAACTAACACAAAATCTGATGCAGTTTTGTATATGTAAACACTCATGTAATCAACAATTTTTCTTTTTTTTGAGACAGGGTCTTGCTCTGTATTCCAGGCTGCTCGCTATGTAGCCCAGGGTAGCCGTAGACTCACAGCAATCCCCCTGCTTCAGCCTCCCAAGTGCTGGGATTACAGGTGTGTGTGCTACCATGTCTGGGAAATGGAATCCAGGGCCTCGAGCTTGTAAAGTGAGCATTTAACCGCTGAGCTATTCCTCCAGCCCATGTAATCAATATCTATAGCAGAATGTAGAATGTTAATACCACCATTTTCTTTTTCTTCTCACAATACCCAGGGCCTTGCACATGCTAGGCAAGTGCTTTACCACTGAGGCACATCTCAAACCCTACCTAATAATATTTTTTTAAAAGAAAAAAATTACATAAATGTTTTTAGCTCTCTTACCCTCACTATAAGTTGACATCTGAGCCCCTATGCAGCCACCACTCTATTCTATTGCTTTTTTTAATGGTCTTAGAAACTTTACCCAGGGCTCTGACTGTGCTAGGCAGAGGTTCTACCACTGGGCCACACTCCCAGCCAATTACCTCTCTCTTCTAAATGAGTTTGTCATATCTTGAGCTTTACATAAGTGGAACCACATAATATATTCCTTTTTTGTTTTCAGTATTAAACCCAGGGCCTTGGTCATACTGGACAAGTGCTCTACCACTGAGCTATCCCCCAGCCCTTTTCATTTTATTTTGAGAAATCTTGCTAAGTTGCCCAGGGAGACTTCAAACTTCCAGTCATATTGTCTCAGGTCTCTGAGTAGCTGCAGTTATGGACGTGTGCTGCCACGTTCAGCTCAATATATTTCTTTTTACGCCTGGCTCCTCAACATTAACTTCATGAAATTCATTCAGGGTTTGATATGTAGCAGAGGTTTTTTTTCCGTGCGATATAGTATCTTGTTATGTTAATAAACAATGATGTATCCATTCAACTGGGAAAGGTTGCAGAGTTGTGTGCAATTTTGGGCTCTATGTATAAGAAAGCTAAGAACTTTTTTAATATTTGTTGAATTTCATTGTTAGACTTATTTCTGATGGGAGCATACAAGGGAGAGGAATTGTTGGTCAAAGGGCAAGCAGACACCCGGCTTTGGGAAATATTCCCAACAGGTTTTCCAGAGTGGTTTTACCTGTTTAAGGCATCCTCCCATTAGCAGTGTATGAGAGTCATGCAGGTACAAAATGTTATATACACACTCTAGTAAGCAGGGCATAATCATACATGCTTGTACTCCCAGCACCCTGGAAGGCTGAAGCAGGGGAATCTCAAAAACAAACAAAAATGACTGGGAATGTAATTCGGTGCAAAGGTCCTAGGTTTAGTCCTCAGTACTAAAAAATCAAAAAAGATGGGCTCGAAGAATAGCTCTGTGGTTAAACACTTCCCCAGCAGGCTCAAGGTCCTGGGTTTGATTCCCCAGCACCATGTACACTGGACGTGATGGCACAACTCCTATAATCGAAGTACTTGGGAGGCTGAGGCGGGAGTATTGCTGTGTGTTTGAGGCCAGCCTTGGCTACATAGTGACTTCAGGACAGCCTGGACTGCAGAATGAGATGAAAGAAAGAAAGAAAGAAAGAAAGAAAGAAAGAAAGAGAGAGAGAGAGAGAGAGAGAGAGAGAAAGAGAAAGAAAGGAAGAAGCTTTTAACACATGATTGCTTACAAGTGCAACTGTGGTTCATCTGCACCTCAGAATCCATATTTCAAAGTGTTTCCTTGTTTGGGACCAAAAATGAAGAATATATCAGAGAAATCTCAGTCCACGGAGCAGAAGACCATCATCGCAGGTCAGGAGGTTACGGAACTGGAGTTGTCGCTTTGTTGGGAGCCTTGGGGCCAGTCATTGTGCTGCACCTCACGTGCCTTGTCTCTAAAAATCAAGCAGATGGAGGGGACCACTGCTAAAGTGCCTTTAGCTCCAAAGGACATGATTCCAACCCCAAAATGAAGATGCTGTAAAACAAAATGAAATGACAGAAAGAGCATGTACCAGTACTTGGGAAAATGTCATTGCTCAGGACTGGAGAAATAGCTCAGTGATTAAAGCACATGCCCAGTAAGCTCAAGGCCCTGGGTTCGATCCCCCAGCACCACATAAGCTGGGAATGGTGTGGCACATGCCTGTAACCCCAGCACTCAGGAGGAGGATGAGGCAGGATTGCTGTGAGTTCTAGGGCAGCCTGAGCTACATGGAGAGTTCAAGACCAGCCTGGACTCCAGAGTGAGACCCTGTCTTCCAAAGAAAAGAAAAGGAAAAAAAAAAAAAAAGAGACAATGTCATTGTCCAAAGGCAAAGATTAGAGGAAAAATACCACGTTTGTATTGTTAGGTTATTTTCTTTGTATTTTTTATATTTTAAAATCTGTACTTCTATGAGTTTTAAGATATTTTACATGCAAATATTTACTTGACATATCAAAATAACTTAATATGTTAATGCATGAGCTATTTTCTATTTTTATTTATTAAACTGATCAGAATGGACACTATATTTGACCTTAATCAGAAGGCCAGAAGAAAATTCTACTTTCATTTATTATATGAAACCTGACATGTTAATTCCTTCTACTATACTCTCAACCTGAATTCTGTGTGTGTGTGCGTGCACTTATACATGCGTGCTTGTGTGTTTGCATGTGTGTGTGTGTGTGTGTATTACTGAAGATTGTACCCAGAGCTTTCACACTGAGCTACATCCCCAGTTCTTTTTCAAAAGTTTTATTTTGAAACAGTCTTGCTAAACCACTAGATTGCTCACTCTGGACTTGAACTTAGGATCCTCCTGCCTCAGTTTCCCAGAGTACTGAGATCACAGGTGTATCTCCTGACCTTGGTTCAAAATCTTAAATACTTTGAAGCCTACTAATTTTTTTTCTTTTAAAATTGTTTTTGCAGTGCCCAAGATTGAGCCCAGGGAGAGCACTGTATCAATGAGCAACACCTCAGCCCCTGAGCCTCTTGATACTTACTCAATAAATACTTACCAAACACCTTATCTGGACCTTGGCCCTGAGGGCCTGATGGGTGAACTAGAAAAGACACTCGAGTATCTAGGAATTTATCACCTGCTGCAGGGGCGAATACATAATCGGATGGGTACAAGGCAATGTGCTAAGACTTATTTTAGGCAACTTGGTTCAGGAGGAACCTTACTCAGCTTGCAATGATAATGAAGGCTTCCTGGAAGGGGTGGCACTTAGCTGAGACCTAAGGTGATTCAAAGTATGCCAATTAAAAGGTGGACAAGAATGAGACGAGCATCCTGTGCAGAGAAACCACCCCGAGCACAGGCACCAGAGCTGGAGAGGTAGTTCAGGGGCGAGTGGTTGTCGGACAGGACAAGATGAGACTGAAGAGGCTTGAATACCTCACAAAGACTTTTAACTGCTGTGTGGGTCACCACTAAAAAAAATATTAAAATGGAGCTTATCCAACCACCCGGCCCTGCCCCTGAGCCCCTCCCCCCCCACACACACACACCCAGGTGTGCCTTATCCCAAACCGAGACACTATCAGATATGTATTAACTGACCAAAGGCAAGAAGCAACTGGACATGCTGGTACATGTCTATAACCCTAGTGCTCTGGCAGGCTGAGGCAGGAAGAGTCTAAGTTAGACTTCAGCTAAGGAAACTTAGCAAAAACCGAAAGGCAGAGGGGTTGGGCATAGAACTCAGTGGAGGGCTCTGGGTTCAATCCCCAACACTGGAAAAAAAAAAAGACAAGAAGCTTTAGCCAACCACAGAAAGCAAAATTCAAGTCCAGGAGAGGTGGCAAGGGTCCTACCAAAAGGGAAGCACAGTAGGAGACTGGGTTAAGGGCCAGAGGACTCATCCAAATGAGGCATTCTTGAAAAAAAAAATTGTCGGGGATTATCAGGGGGCATCAGGAAAGGACACTGGGCTCAGGAGACTAGAGAAACAGCATACACTGTAGCATGTCTGGTCGCAGGGGAGAGACCCAGCCACTCCAGAAAGTGTGACAATTAACTCTCCAGCCCCTCTCACTCTCTGTGCAAAGGTCACTTTCTGCCTTGTCACGGGCAAGCCACTCTAAGCCATCACTTGGTGCCCAAGCGGCATTATATCAGTCAAAGCCACAGGTGCTTGGCTAGAGGCAAGGCACCCTTTTCTCTTTGGCTAATGACATCTTGAAAAGTCCTCAAGGCCTGCAGTCAGCCCCTGACAGCTTCTCCAGGCAGAGGTTCATCTTGGGACACTTCTGCCACCCGCCTGCCCACCTCGGGCACAGCAGCTGGCAGGCTGCTGCCTCCTGCCAAGAAAGGCTTGGGCCTCATTAGAATTTCAGAGTCTTGACTTTCAGCCTCTGGTGCAGTGTCCTCTGGTGCAACCTTCTGTCAGTGGGTGGAGACCAATATAAAGTAATATTTGTAAATATAAGGGCAATAGAAATCTCACTAAGTTATCCCCTCTTTTTTCCTTCCTTCCTTTCTTCCTTCCTTCCTTCCTTCCTTTCTCTCTCTCTCTCTCTCTCTCTCTCTTTCTTTCTTTCTTTCTTTCTTTCTTCTTGTAGTGGGGCAGTGCTAACAATTGGATCCAGGAACTCTGCATGGTGGTAGGCAAGTACTCTACCACTAAGATGAACCACTAGATACCCAAAATTCACTTTTATTTTTCACATTATTCCAAAAAGTATAAAGATAGGGTCTGGAGGAATGGCACAGCAGTTAAAGAGCTTGCCTACCAAGCCAAGGCCCGGGGTTTGATTCCCCAGAACCACATAAGCTGGTGTGGTGGTACATGTTCGTAATCCCAGCTCTCAAGAGGCTGAAGGTGGAGAATTGTCACAAGTCCCTGGCTAGCCTGGGCTCTGTAGTGAGTTCAGGACCAACCTGGAATATAGAGCAAGAGACTGTCTCAAAAGGAAAAAAAAACAATAGCTTTAAAAAGTATAAAGACAAATTTAAATCTCAGATTAGCTAAATCTTTAACTTACCGTGGGTTATCCTAAAAGAAGAATGTGAGACAAAGGTCTCTATATGGATAGCTTATTTAGCCCCCAGGGAACCAAAAAAAAAAAAAAAAAAAAGAAGAAAGAAAGAAAGAAAGAAAGAAAGAAAGAAAAAAAAAGAAAAAGAGGACTAGCAAAGAGCAACAGCTGTGGACAAGGACAGGGCCCTGGGTGACCTTGGTGTGCCACTGAGTGGTTACCTGTGGCATGGTAGCTGGGAACCTTCCGAGCCGCCTTAGGAAATATGTTTGGGAACCATTCACCCCAAGGAATAAAGACAAAACATTTATCTTCATCTTCCATCCCCATTGGTCCAAG
Organism: Ctenodactylus gundi; assembly: GCA_004027205.1. Taxonomy (NCBI): domain Eukaryota; kingdom Metazoa; phylum Chordata; class Mammalia; order Rodentia; family Ctenodactylidae; genus Ctenodactylus; species Ctenodactylus gundi. The sequence continues at coordinate 149,296 of PVKB01001582.1, forward strand.
GTTGCCTCATGGGACACTGGTGAAAGTCCTATACTTTCCACTTGTAAGTATTGTGCCTGGTAGATACTCCACATTCTGTGGCATGAGCTGAGAGAAGCAAGGTGCTACTGAATGGTACCTGAGAGCAACTACCACTGCATGAAGTAAAGGTGAGCCCAGGAAGATCAGAGTCATGCAAAAGAGATGCCTGATCCGCCATCTACTAACGTCCCCATCTTGGCCCTCTTTTGACTCCATGCGGTAAACATCTTTTATTCATTCCTACCTAGGATCCACGTCCCCGTTTCTGGTAGCAGCTTCTCTAGTTTGAAGTTGGTAAGCCAATCCTCCCTCACTGCCAGTCCCTGTGACTGAGGAAGACCGACTTCTTCACCTCCTCATGTTCCCAACTCCAAGTGTTGGCTAAGTCCCATGTTGGCCAGTCAGCACGCTTTGCTCCTCATCTCCAGCTACAATGATTGTTTCAAGAGTGGTCACTGGATCCTATCAGCACTTAGATCTTCATCTGGTTATTTACACATCCATGAACTTGGAGGAGGCAATTCCACACCAAGTTCCAGAAGTAGAACCTGTTGGTCTGGAAACAGCCAGCACATCCATTCCACAGAATATAGACACTGGTTTTGTAGGGGCCATGTGACCTAAGTGACCCAGCCAGAGTGACTCAGAGTGCTCAGTTGGAATGCGGGAACAAGTGTATCCTTTGTGCAGCAGTTCCGTCTGCTGCTGGAAGTCACACTAGAATCCCAAGGTGAATCAGGGAATCCTCCACTATCTGTGGCAGGGCACAAAGACAGAACCGGTCCCAGAGGACATGGACAAGTTACCTGGTCCCCCAAAGATGAAGCTCACCTTACTACTGGGCCTCAAGTTCTGTGAGGTAATCACTTCCCCTTATTGTTCAAAGCAGTTTAGCGTGCATGCTCTGTTATCTGTAACTGAATGCAATACAAGACCTGAACTTAAATGTAAAAGTCATTCATTCATGTAATATAAAAGTCCCAGAGTGATGCTGGGCAGGGTGGTACATATCTATAGTCCCAGCCCTTGGGAGGATGGGAGGATGAGGCAGGAAAATTACAAGTTCAAATAGCCAACCTGGGCTACATAATAAGTTCAAGGCCAGTCTAAACTACATAGCAACACTCTGTCTCGAAAAACCAACTAACCAATCAACCAACTCCCTCCACCCCCAGGTAGATAGAGATGTCCCTAATAAGCAGAGGCTTGTCTGTGGTCTGACTTGATTGTCATTTCACCCTGCTTGCCCTACTAACTGCTACTCTAAATCTCACCTAATACAGCCTCAAAGAAGTGAAGATACTTACCTACCCAGCGGTTCTTAAGTGGTAATAGTCTTGACCTCTAAGGAGCTAGGGACACTTGATAAAGTCTAGAGGTATTTTTGGTTTTCATAACACGGACATGGACTTGGGGGCCTGGGCTACAGTACGTTGTAAGTAAAAGCCAGAAATGTTGCTCAGTATCTTACAATACACACAACCATCCCCCCACAACAAAATGTTAATAGAGCTGAGGTTTTAAAAATCCCAGCTTGACTAACCCAGGGTCACAATCAAACCCAAATTATTGCACTAAATGCCACACAACCTGCTCCGGATGTGTAACACAGCCCTGTACCAGAGCCAGCCAGGGTGTCCCAAGAAAGGGAGAGGCCAGAGACAGGATGATGGAACCCAGCCACTTCAGGGGTCACCCTGATCTTGTGCCAACTTCATTTCCAGTCAAGTGCATTTCACAGTGAACCCCTTGTGGGTTCCTGTATAATCTCTTGGCTGCCCATGGTGGCCTGTGCTTCAGGCAACCTGGGGAGGTCCGTGGCTCCATGCCCACGGCCCAAACCCCATTTCTACCTGTTTGTCTGGCATTTGCTGTACAAAATTGAAAATTAATAATTCATCTTGCAGAATGAACAATTCAACAGAAGGAACTGGTGGTGATGGCTGGCATCACCAAATCAGCCCAAGGTTTTCTTCTAAAAGGTGAAGGAAAAAGAAATCCCACAGCAAGTCTGGTCAGTCTAGATGAACATGACGCAAACACTGGACAATTTGAACGTGTCCTTCTATTGGACGTGGGAGTTGATGGAGAAAGACACAGGGCTATCAGGAGGGAATTCTGGGCTCTATCTCTCCTCACATCACTTGCAACCTCTCAGACCTTCACGGTTCATTACAACTCCGTGTAATTGGCACTGATTCCAGGAAGCTTTCTCTGAAACCTCCCAAGCAACCAAAACTGAAAATGCATTTCTCTCTGATCTTATTTATTTATTTGTGAGTCTATGCTGGTCCTGATTTCACTATGGAGCCCAGGTTAGCATCGGACTCAAGACAATCCTGTTTCAGCCTCCTGAGTGCTGAGATTGCAGATGTGCACCACCACCGCCAGTTTATGTGATGCTGGGGAATTGAACTCAGGTACTTAGCGCTTAACTTAGCGCTTGAGCTTTAACCCCTGAGCCATTCTTTCAGGCCCTCTATTTCTGATCTTATTTCTTATTTCTATGCCTCACACTAAGCTGTGGTTCTGTCTTCAGAGGTTCTTGTGCGTTAGAATGGCTTTTCTAGCTGGAAAGGAAGAGGAATTTCAGCAGAGTGCTAGTCTGAGTGGTGCTGGCGTTTGGGGGATGCTCTTTTGAGAATCAGATGAAAGCCTTGCAGCCTTTCTATGGAAATGTGCGCTTCCCAGCACATCTGCACACAATTCAAGGGGAACATCAATCCAGGAATCTCCTTCGTAAACCAGAATTTAAAATTCCTGCACCGCAGGCAGAGGTTGTAGCTCAGAGGTTCAAGTGCTTGCTTAGCAAATGGAAGGCCCTGGGTTCAATTCCCCAGCACTCCATAAACTGGGAGTGGTGGCACACACCTGTAATCCCAGCACTCAAGAGGCTGAGGCAGGAAGATTGCTGTGAATTCAAGGCCAGCCTGGGAGACACAGTGGATTAGGACAAATCGGGACTATAGATCTGTCTCCAAATAATAATAATAATAATAAGGGGCTGGAAGAATGGCTCAGCGTTTAAAGCACGTGCCTAACAAGCACTATGCAAGCAGTAAGGATTCCCCAGCACCACATAAGCTGGACGTGGTGTCGCATGCTTGTAATCCTAGTACTTGGGAGCCTGAGGTAGGAGGGTTGCCATGAGTTCAAGGCCAGCCTGGGCTACATACTGAGTTCAGAACCAGCCCTGGACTCCAGAAAAAAGAAAAGAAAAGGATAAGAATTCCTGCTAAGGAGAGGAACCAGAGTGCGTTTGTGATGGTTTGATGTGTGATCTCTAAAATTCAGATGTTGCCAAAGTGACAGCATTAAAAGGTGGGACCTTTACGAGGTGATTGGATCCTGGGTACTCTACACTCACGAACAAGATCAGGTGCCTTTTAGAGTGTGATGGAGGGAGCTGACCCTCTTGCCCTCTGCCTTCTGCCAGGGAGGACAAGCATTCTGTTTCTTCTTCCAGAGAAGGTAGCACCATTATATCAACTTAGAAGCAGCGGCCCTCACGCAGCAGTCAAACCTATTGGTGCCTTCATCTTGAACTTTCTAGATTCTGGAACAGTAAAAAATAGATATGTGTGCTTTATGAATGATCCAATCTCAGAAATTCTTTTAGAGTAGCACAACTGACTAAGCACAGAAAATATCTCAGTTTCTCATTGTACCTCATCCACATCACTGTCTGAGGGCCGAAGTATTTTAGGGAAATGAATAATCAGCAAAGACCTATTAGATAACCCAAGACAAGTCTTTGTTCATCTCTGGGCTAGTTTCTTTCTTTCTTTCTTTGTCTTTCTTTCTTTTATTTTTTAGAGAAAGAGTCTTGCTTGGTAGTCCAGGGTGATCTTGAACTCACTAGGTAGTCTAGGCTAGCCTTGGACTCATGGCAATTCTCCTGCCTCAGCCTTCTGAGTACTGAGATTATAGGCATGCACCATTATGCCCAGCTTTATATGGTGCTGGGGAATTGAACTCAGGGCCTTGTGCTTTCTAAGCAAGTGCTTTAACCTGTGTGCCATTCCTCCAACCCCTGTGCCAGAGTTTCTTGTAAGAGCTGATCTAGATTATCCTAGTATTTCAATTCAACCATTCATTTATTCAGCAAATCTTTTATTAATTTTCTTGCAGTGATAAGGATCACAATTTTTTAAATTTACTTTTTACTCTACTGGAGGAGGTTGAACCCAGAGCTTCCTCTCCCATGTGAGGCAAGCCATCTGTCATAGAGCCATATCCCAAACCTTCATTCAGCAAATATTAATTGCACTGGATTAGGTGCCAGGTTCAAGCTAAGCACTGGGAAAAGGCTGGCAAATGAAATAGGTGAGGTCTGAACCTTTCATAACACATAGCTTGATGAGAGAGTCATCAATTAAATAATAATGCAATCAGTAAACAATGATAAGCTGTGAGTGATACCACACGGAGGAAGTGAGGAGAATTCAAATTCGGTAGGACAGTGTATGACAGAGGAATAATTCTAAGCTAGGAAAAGTCAAGTGGAAGAGGGGTCTGACCTTCACAGGGACAGCAAGCGGGGGAAGCAACATCCACTAAGTCCCATGAAGTGTGAAGGGGCCACTAGACTTCAGGAATTCACTGGTAATAGTGTCCCATAATCCTCTGAGAACTGTGTGGGCCCAGAGAGTAGACACCAGAGAGAGAGAGAGAGAGAGAGAGAGAGAGAGAGAGAGAGAGAGAGAGAGAATACGATTCCCTTCTTTTCGTGGCAGTCAAGGCATAATTTCCAGGAACATCTTTTCATACGCCCTCAAGGAAACCTGAAGAGCTAACAATATTTTATTATATTGAACATAAAAACATCCCTGTTTCCCATCACCAAAGGAGTGGGAGGTAGTCCTTCTTAGGCTGGAAGAATGCCACAGTGGTTAAAGTGCTCGCTTTGCAAATGCTAAACCCCCTGAGTTCAATTCCCCAGCACCACATAAAGCTGGGCGTAGTGGCATTCACCTGTAATCCCAGCACTCAGGGGGCTGAGGCAGAAAGATTGCCTTGAGTCCAAGGCCAGCCTGGGCTACCTGGTGAGTTTAGAACAAGCCTGGGCTGTAGAGCGAGACCCTATCTCCAAAAAAGAAAAGACAACAAAACAAAAAAGTTTTTCTTCTCAGGTTCTATGTGAAAAACACAAGATGCTAGCAAATAAAAAAAGGCTTAATTTCGATGTAAATTAACAATCTCCCTGCTTCATTCAGTCCTCTCTTCAATTTAAACCATGTCCCAGTCCTTGAGGAATCCCTTCCCTCTCCTGGTTCCGTGACTCTGCCATCCCACAAACTGATGATTATAGAGAACCCAGGACATACCAATTGCCACTTTGATGGGTGGTCTGCATACAGAGTCTCCAGGCCACGCCAAAAAGGGAGGGCAACCCTTTCATCTCCCTCGGCAGGGCCTCAGGCTAAAGCCAGCATGGAGACTTCAGCATCAGTGCCTATAATTTATTCCGTGACCCCCTGGCTGCTAGGTGACTCTGGGCTAGTTCCATCCGCTCTCTGGGCCTCAGTTTCGTCATAAAATGAGAAGTTTGGGTTATATGGTAAATAAGACTCTTCTTTCCCTTGGAGATCCTCTGCCGTCTGATTTTTAGAATGTGTTAACTTCGGCTTCTTTTTTTCTTTTTTCATACCTCTGACTGCTGTTCACAAACCAGTGACGGGAGGCGAGACAACCAGTATTGGTAAATTATAAACAGTGAGTAATCAGCTGCCTTCAAATTAAATCTCCCTTCTTGGAAGCCAGGAAGCTTCCTTTTTACCTTGTTTATCACTACCATTTAACGCAGATTTCTTACTAAAGCCCAGAAGAGCAGGGAGAATGACAAGCAGATGTTTTGTTACAGGGGCCCTGGGGGGATGACTGGAGACTTTCACTGCAGTGATCATTGTCTAGATTCTTCCAGAGTCAGCAGAAGCTTTGATGAACTCCACAGAGGACAGGGGGATTGAACACACACTATGCTGTACGGGCCTATTGAAAGAAAGCCTGGCTTAATGGAAAACTGCTGGGGACAGCAGTTGCTGGCTGGGGACAGCAAGGGTTATGAAACTAGTATATTTATGTAACACTTTGCAAAGAGATTTCAAATGCCATGATTTCATTTGTGCATGAGGTCATTTCTTTACTTGCTGTCCAAACGCTATCGCCTCTCATACGAATCTCTCTTATTCACTGTTCTCCTTGGCTTTGGTAACTTTCCTGCAAACATGGCCACACAAACTCTACAGAGGGACAGTAGATTGGTGGTCATACATGGGCAGATGAAGAGGACTAATTTCTCTCCCCTTAAATCAGAGCTGGCCTTGACAATTGATTTGACCAACCGAATGTGGGGGAAGGGATGCTGCTGAGTTTCAGAGCCTACGCCTTAAGAAACTGGCAGCTTCTAACTTTTACTCTCTTGGGTCCAAGCCATCATGTAAAAGCTCAGGCTTGACCAGGATTTCTCAACCTTTGCACTGTGGAGATTTGGGGCCAGATAATTCTTTGTGGTGGGAGCTATCCTGTGCATAATATGTTGTTTAATAACATCCTTGGTCAGTACTTACTAGATGCTTCAGTTGTGACAACAAATATCTTCAGATATTGTCATATGTCCCCTTTGGGGGATTCCTGCTTAAGATGACTGGACTAGACTACTACTGACAAGGAACCCTGCAGCGAGATGCCAGGCACATGCATGAAGATGTCTTGGGTGTCCAGACTTTGTGGGCACCCATCTGAGTGTAAACAAATGGTAGTGGCAGCTGACACTGCAGGGAGCAGAGCTTCTCAGATGAGTCCAGCCAATTCACAGAACTATGACAAATAATAACTCTTTGCCAGGTGGGGTGGTTCATACCTGGAATCTAGGAACTTAGTAGGCTGAGACTGGAGGATTTCAAGCTCATGGCCAGCCTGGACAACTGAGTAAAACCCTATCTCAAAATAAAATTTCAAAAACAGCTGGAGGTATCACCTGGTGGTAGAGTGGTTGCCCAGTATGTGGGAGGCCCTGAGTTCACTCCCCAGCACTGCAATCAATCAATCAAAATCAATAATGTGAGCCACTAAATTTTTAAGGTAGTTACGTAGCAGCAGTCAATAGCAGTATAGGCCTAGCCCATTCTTGCTACCATCCATTGCTATTGGCATTATCTTTCTAAAATAATGTTATGGTTTAGATTTGGAATGTCCCCCGAAAGCTCTATGTATTTTGAAGATGATTGGATCATGGGAGTCATTATGGTTTGAATCTGGAGTGTCCTCCAAAAGTTTCATGTATTTGGATGTAGTAGGATACCAGTAGAACAGTGTGCTGTTGGGAGGTGGGGCCTGGGTGGAAGGTGCAGATGCTTGGGTCTTGGCCTCATGGGATTGTGTCAACTTGTTGAGATTGAGAGGCCGCCCAAGGCAGAGCTCTCAGGTGTGTCTTATTGATTTACTGGCCAGGAAGTAAGGGAGGAGCATCCACCTATGTGTGAGGAGCCCAGCTAGTAGCTTGAGCTAAATATAGGAAGGAAGAAGAAACACTGTGACAGCTTCTTCTTGGGAAAGATCTGGCCTTTGCCTTAGTCTCCAACTATCACTTGTTCCCACTTCACTTGGTTTTCTGACTACCATGCCATGAAGAGCTTTTGTCCAATTAGACCTCCACCATGGGCTTCCACCATTGCCTGCTGCCTACGAATGGACTGTGTGAGACCTGAGACTGGGAGCTAAAATAAATCTTTTCTTCCTTAAATTGTGGGTGTTTGGTATTCTGTCCCAGCAATGAATAAGTAACTAAGACAGGAGTTAATTGGATCATGTGCTGTTAGAAAGCAGTGCCCTGGTTGGAGGGATGGGTCACTTGGGGGCGTAACATAGACAAGAATATATTCTGGCCCCTTGCTTCTTCTTCTGTACCTCCTGTTGTGGTGCTGTGAGCAGCTTTCCTCCATCTAGGCCTTCTGCCAAGTCCTTCTGCCATTTCTGGCTGATTGTGGCCTGAGACCCTGAAATGTGAGCCAAAATAAACCTCTCCTTCTTTCAGTTGTGGGCAGCAGTTATCTTATCCCAATGATGGAAAAGTGACTAGTACAGACATAGGTACCAGAAAATTAGGGTTATTTCTGTGACTTTACCGGATAAGGTGGTTTAGAAGCTTTTGGAACTGGATTGTGGGGTGAGTTTAGAAAGGTTTGAAGGCATAGCTACAAAAACTCTAGAATACTATAAACTGAGCTTTATGGAAGATTTTGTTCTGAGCTCAGAAGACCAGAGCTTTGATAGGAACTCAAATTGTAAAGGCCAAGCTCAAGAATTTTCAAATGAGAAGGAGGAATTTATTGCATCTGGTCTAGAAACTACACATCATACCCTGACAAGGCGCAGAGTATTTCTGAATTTTGCCCATGTCGTGAGACTTTGCCTGAGACTAAGATTAAGGGTGGTAGACTGAGATTAAGGTGGAGAATTTTTCAAAGCAGCTCAATGTTCAGCCTTCCACCTAGGTTCTGTTCAGTGCTTTTAGCTAGCAGTACACTGACAATGAGTAAAAAACAGCAAAGCAAAAGATATAAAAATTTCCAGATGTTCCAGAAAAATGTGACTGCAGAAATGAATAAACAGTTTTCTGAAGAAGTCCACATGGCCAATAATTACATGAAAAAATATTCAGCATCATTAGCCATCAGAGAAATGCAAATTAAAACGCTGAAGTTCCATCTAATGTCAGTAGGAATGGCTGCTATTAAGAACTCAATAACCAACAAATGCTGGGGAGGCTGTGGGAAAAAAGGAACCCTCCTTTGCTGGTGAGACTGTAAAGTATAAACCACTGTGGAAAGAAGTATGGAAATTCCTCAGAAAACTGAACATTGACACTCCATTTGACCCCCCTATACCTCTTCTGGGTATCTTCCCAAAGGAGTGAAAGTCATCACACAAGAGTGACATATGCATACCCATGTCTATAGCAGCACAATTTATAATAGCCAAATCTTGGAAGAAGCCAATATGATCAAATACAGATGACTGGATGAAGAAGATGTGGTATATATACACAATGGAGTATTACTCTGGCATTAAGAATTACAAATTTGAGTCATTTGTAGGAAAATGGATGCACCTTGAGATCCTCATGCTCAGCGAGATGAATCAGGCTCAAAAAGTTAAATATCACATGGTTTCTCTCATATGAGAAAGCCAAACCATGAAAAATGTAAGAGACATGGAAGTAAGAAGAAGGACTTTGTGGAAAGGGAAAGTGGCCGAGGGGAGGGGGAGAGAAAGGGTAGGAAGGGAAAACGGATGAGATATGTAAATAAATGAAACAATTTTTTTGAGACAGTGTCTCTCTCTGCTGCCGACTCTGGTCATGATCTCACTACAGAGCTCAGGCTGGCCTTGGACTCAGGGCAATCCTCCTGCCTCATCCTCCTGAGTGCTGTGATTACAGGCTTGCGCCAGCATGCCTAGTTTATGTAGTGCTGGGGAACTGAACATGGGTACTTAGTGCTTGATGTAGCACTTGTTTGGCAAGCGCTTTAAACACTGAGCCACTCCTCCAGCCCTTAATAACCCTTTTTAAAGATGAAGTCACTAGCTGGGGCTGGTGGCACAGGCCTATAATCCCAGCAGTCTGTGATCTGAGATGGGGCAATTTAGTGACTAAGTAAGACTCTGAAATTAAAATGAAAAAGTGGGATGAAGGTGTAGCTCAGTGTGAAGGCCCTGGATGAGAGCCTAGTACCAAAAAAGGGGGAGTGGGCAGGCTGGAGGAATAGCACAGTGGTTAGAGAACTTCCTTACCAAGCGCAAGGCCCTGCGTTCAGCTCACCAGCACCACACAGTAGCAGAGTGTGGTGGCGCACACCTGTCATCACAGCACTTGGGAGGCTGAGGCAGGAAGATTGCCTGGAGTTTGAGGCCAGCCAGGGCTACATCGTGAGTTCAGGACCAGCCTAGATTACAGAATGAGACCTTGTCTCAAACAATAAAAAGAAAAGGAAAGGAAGAAGTGAGGAAACTGAGCTACTTGGAGAATGGTTTTTATTTTTTGTCTTTTTATAGTCTTGTTATAAAGCTCCTAAACCTCAGAGATATGAATATCTTTGTACCTAGAGGAAAAATGGAAACGATACAAATGTTTTCCACTGAAGTTCTATTTTAAATTTTCCCAAATTGTGCTATACATTATCTTCTTCCTCCTACTTAACAAGACACTGATCACATTTCCGGTGTGGCTAAGGTGTATGGTGACAGAGGAAACAAAACTAAACAGAGTTGCTGGCCCCCTTTTCCCTTCATGTCAATAGATGATCAGGTTGCTTAAAAAATGACAGTATAGCCAGGTGGGGGGGACACAGGTCTGTAATCCCAACTATTCTGGGAGATGAAGCAGAAGGATCACAAATTCAAGCTCACTTTGGACAACTTAGCAAGACTATGTCTCAAATATATATATATATATATATATATACACACATACACAAACACACACACACACACACACACACACACACACACATATGGGTGAGAGTGGAACTCAGCACCCCTGGATTCAAAGCCCAGTCCTGCCAAGCAATAGAACAAAGAAGTTGACAATAAAGGGAAGCATACACATTATCCTGACACAGCTTGTGGCATTTGGCCAGAGTTCTGCAGGACCTGAGCCCCGGACTCGCCTCACGGAGCTTGGGAGGGCTCTTGGTAGGGAGATGATGAGGGCCAGCTCTTTAGTTACCCAGGACTGGGTCATTATCCCCATTCTAGCCACTTACTAGCTTAGTGACTCTAGTAATAATAGTCTCTGCTTTTAAGAGTCAAAGAGGTAATAATATATGTAAAATGCTTAGTCCCATGCCTGGGACGAAGCAAGAATAGGACAAATGTGGTTGTCAGTTTCCCTAGCACAAATTGCCTTCATCTGTCTGCCCCTCTCCTTCCTTTGCTGCAGACCTAAAGTAGACAGATGTCCTCTAAGTGGCAGACTGTAAGATAGCTCCTATTCATTCCCATGTCCTGGTATTCATGATTTTGGATAATCTCCTGTGAATGGAACCTGTGACTAGCTTTTTGTTTTCTTGTCTCTTGGGGATTGAATCTAGGGCTTGTGCAAGCACTGAGTTACAGCCACACACATCTTAACTTTTATTTTAATTTTGACACAGACTCTCACTAAGTCACTATGTTGTCCAGGAGCTTAGGATCTCCCAGCCTCTATCTCTTAGAGCCCCAGGATTATGAGCACCTACCACGACATCTGACCAACCGTGATTTGCTTTCTAATCAACAGAACTTGACAAAAGTCACATCATTTTCAAAATTAGGTAAGATTGAGATTTCTGTCTGGCTAGCAGACATGCCCTATTGTCTTTTTAACTTGCAAACTTTGACAAAGCAAGCAAGCTACCATGTTGGAGCAGTCTAAGTGACGTGGACGTGAGGGTAGCTTCTGATGAAAATCCAGGAAGAGGCCCTCTGGCCGACAACCCTCAAGAACTGAATTTGGTCCACAGCCTTGTGAGCTTGGTGTTTGTGGTGCTGTGCGTCGAACCTAGAGCTTTATGCATGCTAAGCAGATATTCTACCACTAAACTACATCCCATGAGAACTTGGCCGAACTTGGAAGCAGGTTCTTTTTTAGGTTGAGCCTTCAGATGAGTCTCCAGTCCTGGCTGATACCTTGATTGCAGCTTTGTGGGATACTTGAACGGAGAGGAAGCCTAGATTCCTTACCACAGAAAATATGAGCTAGAAAGTGTACGTATGTTATTCTAAGCTGCAAAGTCTGGGGCAATTTGTTATGCGGCATTATTTAACTAAGTAGCAAATCATCTCATCCCATTTCTGAGCCCATCTCCCCCACCTACTTAACATCCTGTGTTTGTCATTGCCTTGTAGATGATAGTTTGCTGGAGCCCCTTACATTGTAAGCTCCTGAGGACAGGCACTGAATTAAGCAAATAGCAGAGGCTGGCACTGGGATGGTGCTGGGTAATATTTCACGTTCCCCACGGCTGGGTTGTGTGTTCTGTTATGAGCTTCCATAATACCTTAATGGTAATGCAGTGATTGTTTTTGAATGTTCACTGTGTTCCAGGCACTGAGATAAAGCCAGGGATGGTTATTCCTTTTTTTTTTTTCTTTTTCAGTGCGGGTGCATGTTAGGCATGAGATCTGGCACTGAACTACATCCCCAGTCCCGGGGTGAGTATGAGTATAGGTGACTAGTTTTTTTGGGATGATTCTGATCCACAGCCAGGCTTAGGAATCACTAATTCTACACCCAGAGACATCTTTTTTTTTTTTAATTGCACTTTGCTTTTAAGATGGCTATACTCAGCCTTGCTAATTAAAAAAACAAGAAAAATATAAAATAAAACCAAACTATTTTGTATTACATATGTATAGAAATCTTAAGTGTACGATTTGACAAATTCTCCTAATAAAGCCATTCATACAGCAACTGCTAAGTTAAAGACCAGGGATGCTCTCACCCTCACTGTGGGCTCAGCTTATCAAACAGAGAGGTAACCGTCGCCATCACAAACCCGTCGCCAACGCTGACTAGATTTAACTGTTCTAGAACATCTTATCACAGTTTGTAAGGATCTGTCTGCCTTCTTTCACTCCGCATCATGCTTATGTTTTTGACACGTTAAAACTTCCCTTCTGGATTAAATCTGTAAAGCGATGACCCAGACCTGGGATTCCGAAAAGCTGTACCAGGTTATCTCGGAATTTTCCAAGAGATGGAAATCGCTTAAACCCTCGGGAGGAGCGGGAAGGGGGGCGTGGTCACCACCGCCAGGGGCTCCTCCAGGGGGCGGAGTCTTTAAGTATGGGGGCGCGTGACCCCGTGCGCCGCCTCCCGGTGAGCGGCAGGTGACGCCCACCGGGAGGCGGGACCGGGCCGGGCCTTCCTGTCGGCGCCAGCGGAATCGCCGTTTGACCCCGGAAGTTCGGGCGCTCCGGGAGCTGTCACCGTGATCTGCGGAGGCGGCGGCGGCGGCGGCGGCGGCGGCGGCGGCGGCGGCGGCGGCGGCACAGTGCCGGGAGTGGAGCCGCCGAGGTGAGTGGGGGCTTAGTCCCTGGCGGATGAGGGTCCCAGGGCTCGGGAGGTAGCTCGGCTGTGCCGCGGGCGGCTTCCGCACCCCTTCTCCTTGGTCTTCGCGCGTCCCAAGGGGTCGTGAGTGACCCCACCCGGGAGCCATGGGTTCGAGACCGAGGCTTCCGCCGCCTGTGCCCGGGACTTCAGTTATCTTCCGGCTTCATTCATTCATTCATTCAGCAAGTAGCTGGAGAGCATCTCTGACGTGTCAGGCACAGGTCTAGGTCCTTGGAATGCGAGCAGAGGGCAAGACAGACAAGGCTTCTGCCGGTATGGAGCTTGTAGTCTAGAGGGAGGCGACAGGCGACGACAAGTGTGTGTATAAGGCAATTACAGACATGACAGTTAACGGGAGAGTGAATTCTTCAGATGGAGCTTTCTGGGAAAATATCTGAAGGGAATAATGTTGAATAGAGACCAGAGGGTGATGGCAGTTAGAGAAACTCAGGCAACCGTAGTACTGGGGTACCAAAGTGGACACAGATGTAGTCATGATGACTGCTTGCCCTTTTAAATTCCTACCCATACCTTAAAGGAAAACTCAAATCGTGTTTATTGGTACTAGGCATTGAACCCAGGACCTTTGTACCAAACTACGTCCTCAATTATTTTTAGTTTTAGACAGGGTCTCACTAAATTGCCCTGGCTTGGCTCAAATGTGCAATCCTCCTGTCTCAGCCTCCCCAAATGCTGAGACTACAGGCGTGTAGCCTGGATACATTTTATTATTTTCCATCTATCCAGCTACTTTGTATTAACTTCACACATACGTGGGGATCTCCACAAAAGAGTGAAGTTCTTCAAATCCTCCTCGAATTCTCTGTCCCTCAAGTTACTTCTCTTTGTTAAATGTTGCCTGGACCATACATATACAGCAAACATTATGGTGTTGATTTTTGTTATTTGTGTAGGTATTGGATTTGTACCTTTCGTTCTTATAACAACTGCAAGCAGAGTGAAAGACTTGTTATTTTCCTATGTTACTGTTCTCTGGTGTCAGTGCCTGCCATGTAGGTACTGAAAAATACCTAAACGGATCAGATGGTTAAATACAACAGTGGTTACTCTCTGATGGTTCAAGGAGATCTGTTTTGTCACCAACTTATCATCATCTTTTTTTGACAGGGTCTCACTCTGTCGCTCAGGCTGGTCCTGAACTCACTGTGGAGCCCAGGCTGGCCTTGGACTCATGGCAATCCTCCTGCCTCAGTCTCCTGAGTTCTGGGATTACAGGTGTGTGCCAGCATATGTGGTGCACTAGCTTATGTGGTTCTGGGGAATCAAACTCAAGTACTTAGTGCTTGACATAGCACTTGCTAAGCAAATGCTTTATTCAACCGCTGAGCCATTCCTCCAGCCCCTCATCATCATTTTTTTATGCAGTAGTGGGAAATGAACCCAGGGCCTTTGCACTGAGCTACGTTCTCAGGCCTTCTTTTAAACTGATCCCTACCTTTATTATTTCACCCTTTCCCACTTCATTTCTGTTTTCTTGTCCTTGGTCTTATGTTTTTGGCAGCACCAGATACGCCCTTCTTTCTTCACAGCCACACTTTTTATGGCCCTGAGAGGAACCTTTGCTCCTGTTGTTCTCTGCTTGGAACGTGCACCTTTTCCTCCATCCTTCCGAGATATGTTACCTGTGCCACCTCTAAGCCTGCCTCCCTCTTTCTTCTGTGCTCCAGTTTTGTTGATTTCCTGTTCAACTCTGGCATCAGGTGATAGTCACTTCCAAGCCCGGGACCCAGAATGCTGAACAAGTAAAGAAGCACAAAGTGCTGGGCCTGTGTTTGAGACTTGAATGAGAACAACAACTAAACGTTATGGAGTGCTTATTTTATGACTCACAGCAGTCCTTCTGCCTCAGCCTCCCAAGTTCTGGAATTACAGGCCTGCGCCACCATGCTCAGCTTTATGTGGTGCTGGGGAATCAAACTCAGGGTCTTGTACTCGCAAGGCAAGTGCTTTAACTGCTGTGCCATTCCTTCAGCCCCACATTGATTTCTTCTTACAGCAATCTTAAAGAGATATCACACTATTACAGTTCCATCTTATAGATAAGGGAATCAAGGATCGGTGAGGTTAAGGAACGGTCTCAGGGTCTCAACATGTGCTGTAAAACATGGAGCCAGGAGTGAACTTTTTTTCAACCACTACACGATCCTTGCCCTGGACTGCCTTTGTAGGCACTGCTTTTGTTGGCTGTTAGGAGGGAATTTCTTCTGAAAGCAGGTGCTGTCTCTTACCTGTCTAGGCCTGGACTCTGGAGCCTAGAATTTGAAGGGTGGAGAGCTGCCTCCTGACAACTCTTTCTCTGCCTTTGGCCTCCACCCTGGCATTCCTGTTGCTCTCTCTGCTGGATGAGCCTGAAAAGAGCTAGGGCTGTGAGTCATTGAGGCTTCTGCACAGGTGTACAGCCCACTGAAAGAAGCGTATTTTATTATGTTTGCCATGAGAGCACCAAGTGCCAAGGTAAAAAAACTGAGCATCAGTTTTAATTTGTCTATTAATATATCTGTCTTGAGCAAATCAGGACCTTCCTTTGGACATCTGAGCATAATAATGCTTGTTATTCTGCATTGGACTGTAGGGAAAGGCCAGTAGGATATTAATATGATTAGGAATAATATACATAACCATGCACAATGGCATGTGCCTTTACTCCCAGCTACTGAGGAGGCTTAGGCAGGAGGATCACTTGAGTCCAGGAGTTTGAGGGCTCACGTAGCCTGGGCAACATAGTAAGACTCTGTCTCTTAAAAAAAAAAAAAAGGAGAAAGAAAGTAGAAGAGAGAACACAGCATAGAATATTATCTATACTTGGCAGAACCGAAAACTCAGCCCTGAGCCTTTTATCACTTCCCCCGTCATTTTTTTCAGACTATCTTTTTTGAGGGAGGATGGGCTTCTGGATACTCACCCCAGGAGCGCTCTGCCACCGAACTATGTCCCCAGCTCTAGTTATTTTGTTTTTTATTTGTTTGAGACAGTCTCACTGTGTAAACCAGGGTGGTCTTGAACTCATTGTGTAGCCCAGGCTGGCCTTGAAATCTCAGCAGTCCATCTGTTTCCGCGACCTGAGAGCTGGGATTACAGATGTGTTCCACCACACCTGACTTATGTGGTGCTGGGGAATCAAACCCAGGGTCTAGCCCTTGCTAGGCAAATGCTTTCACCACTGAGCACACCCTGTTATCTTTATCTGTTTTCACATCGTCGCATCCTATCCTGCCTGTGATCCAGGACACCTGCAACACATGACTAGCCAGCCTCCTGGCTTACCTGGGGGCTCTGGAAGCAATGGCTTCCTCTTCCCAGCCTTGATCTGTCTTCATCTTGTCATTGAGACCTTGCTGGCCTTTTGATGGTTTGTCCTTTGCGAAGCCTCATTCCCTTCCATTCTATAATTTGGTAAACTCAAATGTCTCTCCCGTGGGTCAGGCCTAGTGATAATATGAAAACAACGTGGACAGAAAGATGAGGCCTGACGTCTGTCATTTTCTGGCTTTTTTTTAATGCTAGGGATTGCAGCTAGGGCCTTATTCATGTCAAGCAGATGTTACACCTCTACATATCCCAGCTCCAGCTGTCTTGCTCTGCGGCCAGTTTGGTCCTGTGTACAAAGGAGCCTGTGCTACTAAGTCTTGGAATTTTCTCTTCCTTCCTGCTCCTTCTGTTCATCACATTCTTCTTTGAAGTCTAGAGAGAGGTTATAAAATCTACAAGCAAGAAAAGTCTCATAGTTCCAGTCTTAAAAGACTTAAAAGATCTGGTGAGAGTTACATCAAGAATGCTCTCATGATCACTTGTCATTAGACACTTGATGCGGCTCTATCTCTTCCAGGCCTGTGTTGGTCACTGAAAGGTAGCAAGAGAAGGAGAGCCAAGGCAGTGTCTTCACAGAGCTCACAGGTTGCTGGCAGCCAAAGCTGGAACCATAGTAAAGATAATCTAGGGGGCTGGGGATGTAGACTGCTGTAGCATCATGCAAGGGCTCAATCCCTAGTACTATAAAAAATAATTTAATGAATAAATAAAATAGTCTAGGTACTTTTAGCCAATTACTCTAAAAGGAAGAGGGAGTCCCTTGGGAAGTGTATTTTCCATAGTTGAGAACTACTGCTTTAGGCAAAACATCCCTCTGCCTGGATCAGTAGGTATGTGAACCAGGCCTTCGAGGCCCACTTCATGGGTACCGTAAGGCTAGGGATTGATGCTTTGCTTCTGGCTCTGGGGTCAGTCTGCTGTCTTCCCACCCATATTTCTTTTAGGAGGGTCACACAGCACAATGCCAGCTCTGCCCCTCGACCAACTCCAGATCACCCACAAGGATCCGAAGACAGGAAAGCAGAGGACTTCACCAGCGCTGGTGAGCCAGTGCCCTGAGGCTGTTCAACCTGATATTAACCATCATGCAATTTCAAAAGGAAAAAGTGAATTCCTTCCTTAACTGTTCCAAGAGTGACCCACGAGCCGTGGTTGGTAATTCAGTAGCTGAACACTACTAGGCCCTTGGAAATCCAGTGCAGCACTTTCCTTCTGAGTAGCAGCCCAGATTTGAGTAGTATTTTCCCATGTCACCACCCCATTCCTCCCCCCTCTTCGCCTCCAGCATTGGTCACTCCAGTGGCAGTTCTGACTCAGCTTAAGCTGGGCTACAAATGGATCCAACCTAAAGGCTGGTTTGGAGATTTGACCTATGAGTGTGTTCAGGTTTCTGGTAGCACTTTTTCAGAACTGTGTAAGCTGCTCTCCACACTTGGTGGGAACACTGATTTCAAAGGTTAGGCCAGCTTTTATCTTGCCTGGGATAAGAAGTGCCACATACAGAGTCTCTACCAGGGCTTGTGAGACTGAAAACTAAGGAGGCTGTGAACCTGCCGATTCCCAGCTGCAGAGAGAGATTAGAGCCATGGAGAGGTGCCAGGCTGCTAAAAAAAAAAAGGAGACAGACATAGGGACTGGAGTCCCTGTACCCATTTGTTGATTTCCCAAGAATATGAGCTTACTTGAACAAAGTGGGAGGAAGTATTTTCTAGGGGCTTGAGTAAAGTCGTGGGAAACCGGAGCTGGGTCTTTTATTTTCTGTCTTCTGAGTAGCTTCCTAAGTAGTGTGTAGTAATGCTACCTGGTGTTTATTAGAGTACTCACTCTATGCTAAACCATTCTAATCACATCACCTGGATTATGTCATTGAAGCCACATCACAGCCCTGTGAGTGAGTATTTGGCTTGTACCCATTTTTACAGGTGAGGAAACTGAGAGATCAAGGTTGTAGAACTAGGAAATTGGAGACCCAAGATGGGAACCCAGCTAGGATGATTGCAGAATCCCAAAACCTTACCCTTTCTGCGATAAAGCCTCTTATTTCCTTTGTATAACCTTTTTAATGTGTGGAGGATATTTTGTGCTGTTCAGAAAGGTATTTACCTGATAGGAGCCATTTGCCATGTGTAGCTATTGGGTACTGGTAATGTGGTTCATGCTTGAAATGTGTACAGAGGAACTGGGCTAGAAATGAACTTAATCACAATAGTGCCATGAGTGAGTGCCTTCTGCGTTGGCCAGCCACTGCAGAGATTTGGTTCTATTATCAAAAGTGCTCTTGGACAGGTCTAGTAAGAGACTGGCTCCTTGGTTGCAGGTCAGATTTTCCACCCAGTTCTTCTCTTTGTGTGGATTGAGCATTGGGCTGTTAGCTGTGGGTTCCAGGAGAGCAGGGAACTGGACCTTTCCCTGCACTACTGGCTTCTCAGTGCCATGCGCATGGTCAGCTCTCAGGAAGCATTTGGTAAGTGAGTACCAGATGGTGGAGGTACAAAGCGAGAAGATGTCCTGATGGGTCCACAACCTAAGCAAAAAAAACATACCAGTCGCTACTTGACAGTGTGATCAGGTTGTGATAGAAGGAAGGCTGGGCTGTGTCATAAGCAGAGCTCAGGCCACTGGTCCAGACCAGTGAGGTGGTGATGGGGGACCGGAAGGCCTTGGGGCTGGTGGGAGGATACCTGCTGAGGGAAGACTTCCCAGAGGAGGGAGGTTTGGACCTGTTGAAGGATAAACAAGTGCTAGCCAGAGCAGTGGGAAAAGGGAAGACCTGAGAAGACAGAGCTGGAGAGCTGAGAGCCCGATTCTTACACCTACCACAAGGCCCTGCGGGTGTCAGCAGTATCGTAGAGCTGGTGAGCACTGGCTTTGCATTAATCTCACATGCTTTTGGCAGGTTACTTAACCTCTGCAAGCTTTAGAGTGTAGAAAGGGTAATAATAGGCTGAACTTGGTGGGGTGGCTGTGACAATTTAATAGAACATCTGTGAATTAGCACCATACATGGAACATAGTAAACTGCAGCTCTGATGGTAGTGACAGTAGCCACAGTGACAGTGGCATTGGATGAGGGTCAGGGTGGCAAGAGAAATGATGCTTGATCAAGGAAGAGTCTTGTTGGCCAAGTGGGGAACATACACTATTTGATTAAAAAATAAAATATACTATTTGATTGGCTTTGATAGCCACATGTACCCCTGAAACAGTCAACACAGTCAAGACAACATTTCCGAAAGTTTACGTAGGGCAGCAAACCTGAAAGCTTCCTTTTGTCTTTCTATAGTCTATTTCTTCCTTTCCCCCTGTCCATAGCAACCATGGACCTAAGAGCACCTTGTTTTTGGTCCTGGGAATTGAACGCAGAGCCTTCATACTGAGCTGCATTCCCAGCCTCTTTTAAAAGTTTTTATTTTGAGACAGAGTCTTGCTAAGTTGCTGATTGCCCTGGCTAGAATTTATCAATCCTCCTGCCTTAGCTTCCCTGGCTGCTGAGATTACAGGCATCCATCACTGTATTCTATCTAAAAGTTCTCTTGACACAATTGAACAAGTGCCACATTCAGATGAGCAGAGTACAGGTAGGTGTTGGGGATGAGCCCAGGTGAACTCTTTATTGGAGGGGAACAGTAGGAGCAGGGGAGGCTTTCCAGAGGAGATGAAGTCACAGTTGGAGTTAGAGGGCCAGGCAGTAAGCTTTGTTTCAAATCCTATTTCAGTTGCCACTGAACCCCATAACCTTTGGAAAGTTCCTGAATCTTACTTTGTTTTATTCTCTATAAAATGGAGAGAATTCTGTCTCCCTTTTATCTAGTTGTAGATTTTTCTTTTTTTAAATAGGCTGTAGGACGTGCCTACTCAGCAGCCAGCAAAGAGCAAGTCTTCACAAGTGCTAGACGTCACTGCCATCATTCCAGAACTCTCCAGATTCATTTCCCATTGCCTCATGCAATCTGATTTTTATGACCCTTTTTCCCCCCTCCATAAAAATGTTATTTCTTCTACTCTAAAATCTTTTTCTTTCTGAAGGCTCAGCTCAGATGCTGCCTGCCCCAGGAAGCTGTCCCTTATCTTCTAGGTATCCCACCAGGTTTGAGCTCTCATTGTTAGACTTGAAGTGTCCTCTCTCCAGTACTTTATTGGTGACTTAGATTTTCCCCCTGGAGTGGAGGCCCCATGAGCACCTAGAGGCTTTTATTTCATGTGCCCCCACCAAGCACAGTGGAGGTCCAGTAAATGTTAGCAAGCTTGCAGGGAAGGTAGAATCTCAGATAGAGGGAGGGAAGGGTGTGTGTGTGTGTGTGTGTGTGTGTGTGTGTGTGTGTGTGTGTGCGCGCGCATTGACCTGAGGGGCAGTTTAAGAAGTGAAGTGTCAACAGATGGAAGAAGAGGGAGCTGGGAAGCCAAGGAGATGAACTAAGACTCTAGATGGTTTTGAATGTCTTTCAGTCTGCAAACTTCCTTTTTCAGCAGATTTGTATCTACGGCCCTCCTATATAATTTGAACTTAAATAGAAAGAGGTCCTTTAGACCCACTTGCTAGATGGCCCCAAGGAATCCTGGTGGAACCCAAGGATTCCTCAGTTCGCAATCCTGCATTGGATAGTACAAAGGCATAGGCGGTGCTTGAGGAGACTGACCCATCAGTCTCCGTTATTCTACACCCCTCTTTGGGTTGATAGTCCTGAAGTGAGGGGATTGTGGGTGAGATGTTGCTTTTCTTTTTTCCTCTTACCACTTCCTCAGAGAAAGCTGCCCCTACACAGTTGGGAGAATGCTGAACCCATCTGTTCTTCTTTATAGGGATGAAGTTAAGGTCTGCTCATTGCAGTCAGGACAGAAAGAGAGAACTTGTGACTGTAATCTGAGACCTATGAGTACTCGATTGAAATACTTTCTTTTTTCTTTTTTTTTCTTTTTGTTAGAAAACGTTTTCTTTAAAAATTACTGATGTTTGTTTTATCTGGGTTGCTGAAACAGTGATATGTACAACATGATGTTATTTGTGTCAAAAAGAAAAATACCCAGATATTTCATATGAATACATTTTAATGTAAGTATCTACGGAAGGGCTGCCAGGATAGCCAGCAGATGATGAGTGGTCCTTTCTGAGAGATAATTTGGGCTAGGAATGTAGTCTCAGGTGACTTATCTCTTCTGTAGCATTGTTCTTTGTTTCTTTTTCTGTTTTGATTTGGTTTTGGTGCTGGGAACTGAATTCAGGGCATCGCTCATGCTAAGCCTGGCCTCTTACCACCGAGCCACATCTCCAGCCCATGTTACAAGATTTTTTGTTTATTGTTTGGTTTTTTGTTTAATATGCTCATGTCTCACTTGTATAATTAAAAACAAATTTAAAAAGTAACATATATTTATTGTTCAAAATCAGAAACTCTGTTCAAGCCACAATCTCCTTTGTCCTACTTCCCAGAGATAGTTACAGTTATGCTTTGGAATTTCATCTCCCTACTTGGTTTTTTTAATTAAATTTGTATCATTGTGTGAATATATGTACTTAAAAAATTGATTATATTACAGAGTTTTGTATACTGCTTTCTTTTCCCTCAACCTTTCCTTGTGCCATTAAATACTCTCCAAAAACATGGTTTTTAATAACTGCCCCATGTTCACTGGATGCAACCATGCACCCTTTGTCAGATACACTTGGTTCTTTATGCTTACGCATTCTTTGGAGGGTCGCTGATTGGAACTGCCAAGTGTTGTCATTGCTGTGGTTGGCAAATGGGCCCTCACTGACTAACCTCTGCCACGTTAACACGTGGTTTTTGGATCCGTAGCACCCTGAGCAGAAGGCAGACCGGTATTTTGTGTTATACAAACCGCCCCCTAAAGACAACATTCCCGCCCTAGTGGAGGAGTACCTGGAACGCGCCACCTTCGTAGTCAATGACCTCGACTGGCTCCTGGCCTTGCCTCACGATAAATTCTGGTGCCAGGTAACATTCTATCAAAATTAATGCTAACACAAAGCCCATGAAATGCCATTGGTTGGTTGCTGTCCTTGGTTTTTTTTTTCTCCCAGGAGGTGCTTTTTTCTCTACTTATTACACTGGATCCTTAACAGTAAATTGTGATTCAGATTATTCTGTCTTGTATCACAATCTTAACGGTGTTCACACACCTTCCAGAGTGTAATTTTTAGAAACTTCTGTTTAGTCCTCAACTCATTCGTACCTCCTTGGTCCCTTGGGGTTGGAGAGTTTGCCATAGGTGGGGCTGATGGAAGGTGGACTTCTGCATAGCCCATTTGCAGGCCAGTGAGCCTCAGAAGTAAATCCTTGCACTCCCCTGTCACCTGGCTTAGGTTATCTTCGATGAGACCCTCCAGAAGTGCCTGGACTCGTACCTGCACCATGTCCCCCGAAAATTTGATGAGTGGGTGGCCCCTACCCCTGAGGTTGCTGATATTCAGAAGCACCTGCATCGGAGTGTTTTCCTCACCTTCCTCCGCATGTCCACCCACAAGGAATCCAAAGTAAGCCTCTGGTCCCATGACGAGTTGTCACCTGACACCCAGCACCTCTGTGCTGCACTTTCTCTCCTCTGGGAAGGAAGGCTGTGCCAGCATCAGATTTCTTCCTTGTTTCTCCTTCACTTTTATTCCCACCATTGGGGAAGATATCTGTGCCATGTTCCTTATCCTCTGCTTCACTGGCCTTCTGACACCTAGTGTTTTCATCAATGGGAGCGGAGGGCCCTTTGCCAAGTGACGCGTGACTATGCGTCAGAGGGCAAAGGCATTCATTCTGACTTTTTGAAGGCTCTTATATGAGCTTTTAAAAAAAATCATTGCTATGGTAACCACTAGACACACTTGGCTATTTAAGTTTAAACGAATTACAGTTTAATAAAATTTAACTTAGTATCTCAAGAAATACATATGGAAATACTTAGAGGTAAAGAGGCCATCATATTTATAGCATATGGGTTTGATTCCCCAGCACCACATAAAAATATAAATTTGATGTTCTCAAATAGCTCAGAAAAAAAGTACATAAGTAAACAGAAAGATAGGTAAGTAGGTAGGCTAATAGGGAAGACAGTACAGCAAATAATAATTTTATTTTTGTGATACTGGAGATAGAGCCCAGGGCCTTCACACTGAGCTACATCCCCAGCCCATTTTTTGATTTAGAAATAGAGTCTTGCTAAGTTACTAGGTTGCCTAGGCTGGGCTTGAACTTGTGATCCTCTCACAGGGCTTGGATTACAGGCCTGTGCCAAGAGACCCAATTTATAAAAGATTAATATAAGGGGGAATCAGGGTAAAGGATATACATGGGAATTGTTTATACTACTCTTTCAACCTTTGTTTTCTAAAATTATTCTTTTTATTAGTGTATATTTGCAACATATAATAACATTTAGGGACTGGAGTAATAGCTTAGCAGTTAAAGCACTTGCTTAGCAAGTGCTAAGTCAAGCTCTAGGTACCTGAGTTTGATTTTCCAGCACCACGTAAGCTGGGGTGGTGATGCATGCCTGTAATCCCAGCACTTGGGAGACTGAGACAGGGGGATTGTCCGGCGTCCAGGGCCACCCTGGATTATAGAGCAAGACCTTGTCTCAAAAAAAATAAATAACATTCAATTTGAGGAGTTGATACTGCACATATTATATCTTGATGGTTTTTGCTTCCCTTCTCTTTCACCCTCACAACCTTTTTCTTTTTTCTTTTTGAGACAGGGTCTCACTGTGTAGTGCAGGCTAGTCTTGAACTCACTGTGTAGCACAGGGTGTCCTCAAACCCATAACAGCCTTCCTCCCAAGGGCTGGGATAAAAGGTGCCTACCACCATGCCTAGCTAATTTTTAATGTAGTGCTAAGGAATCAAACCCTGGGCCTTGTGCATGCTAGGCAAGTGCTCTAACCACTGATCCATGCCTCTGGCCTCCCTACAACTTTTTCTTAATTTTACAATTATTTTCAAACAAAAAAATTAAAAATAACATTGGGCATTGTCTCGATTGCTTTTTGTGACTCAGTACCCGACATGCACAACTTTAGGAAGGAAAGATTTATTTTAACTCATGGTTTCAGAAAGTCACAGTCCATTCATGGGTGGGCTGCTGGAAAATGGTGGAATTACATGGCAAGGGTGGAGCTGGGTCCAAGACCAGAGCCAGAGCTGGAGACAAAGATCCTCACGGTATGGCAGGATGGGAAGCTGCGTCACAGAAGAAGGGAGGAAGTAGCATATGCCCTTCCAAGCCCTGGCCCAGTGATTGTCCCCTTCTGGGTCTAGCCTCAGTGTTCCACCCCTTCCAACTTTAAGCCCCAGATTCACCACACAGCTGATAATCTATGATCTACCACATGCCTATCTTCTACCACACACCCGTAGACTGGGCCACTATCTCCTAACAGCACCTGGTTCCATAGATAATTTGTAGCATCCAAATATATGAGACTTTTGGGGGACATTCCAGATCCAAACCACAATAGATATAAATAAATAGATAAATAGTCATTACTGGACTAGGATGTAGCTCAGTAGTAGAGTGCTTGGCTAGCATGTGCAAGGCCCTGGGTTTGATCTCCAGTCCTGCAAAATTACTGCTAATATTACTACTAACAATAATGGTATCTTTTTGTTTTAAGTTGTGTGGAAGTGTTCAAATACAGGTATATACTGACCCAAAACTCACGTGTGAAGTACAGGGAATTCTATATAGCCATAATCCAGCTTCAACAATTAGCATTTTTTTTCAGTCTTATTTTCTCTCTCCATCTGAGTTTTCTTTTCTGTTTTTTTTCTAGAATATTTTTGTGCAAACACAAAGATCATTATGATTTACCTGTAAATATTTCAGAATGAACTCCCAGTTGAGTTTTTATGACACGTCTTTACTTCTTTAAATGTTAAAATTGAGAATGTCTATTGCTCTGTGTGTGTGTATGTGGGCTTAGGCGCCTCCAGGGAGTGGGCAGATTGTTCTTCATTAGCTGGTCCTTAGCTTGTTCCTCATGAGTTTGCTGTTATTGTATCATATATGAGTGTTCACAGTCTCTTTCCTTTCTCTTTGCACTTTTCCTTAGGATCACTTCATATCCCCCGCTGCATTTGGAGAAATCCTCTACAATAACTTCCTCTTTGACATCCCAAAGATTCTGGACCTCTGTGTGCTCTTTGGAAAAGGCAACGCACCGCTGCTTCAGAAGATGATAGGTGTGTCAGCTTCGGGGCGTGGGGGATGATACAGAGACAGAGACTATATACCGAGCTAGAGGTCACAAAGACTAGTCCTCACTGCAGGGAATTCAGAGCAGTAGGGTGGGTGGGACTAGGGAACTATTCAGCCATGTGTTTCACCCCTGACAGAAGTGACCAAGTGGCAGCTGGGGAATAATGACCAAAAAAAGAGGTGCCAGATGGTTCCTCAAGGATCTGGAAGTCTTAGTGCTAGTCCAGGTGTGAAACAATGGTGGAAGTAGGGAAGTTTTTTTTGGCGATGAGAGTTGGGAAGGCCATGATGGCTAACCTTCTAAGTGTGCCTGGGTCCCTGGCATGTCGAGTATCCTCATCCTCCCCATTTAGAGATGAGAAAACAGCTTAAAATGTGAGGGACTTGCCTGAGAGCATGTGACTTATAAGTAGCCAAGCTTGGACGTGCAGCTGTGGAGATCTGACCCTCAAGCTCTTTCTGCTCCCTGCTTCAGGGATGGTGAAGCTGCCTCAGAAGTGGCTCAATATACAACATTGCTGAGAACAGGTGGGACAGAGTTTAGAGAGGATTCTTTGAGAAAAGATTGGACATTAGCAGTTAGATTCTGTCAGGCAGTAGTGCGCTAGAAGATTTAATCAGAAGTAAAAGCACTGGCAGGATGCCACAGGGGGGATGCCCAAGTATATTCTTCTTTGAATTACAGCTCATGGTCTTGGGCCCAGCATGGGGAAGGTTCATCTAGACATTCCCGTTGGTTCTCTTCATCCTAAGGTCATAGGACAGAATTTCCTAAATATATGGTCACAAAACTGAGTTATCCCTTGCAGCTATCTTCCTCCCTCCTGTCTCTTTTCTTCTGTACCTCATTTTATTTCTTCCCTTTCCCCATTTTTTTCTTTCCTCCCTTCCCTTAATAATAAAGGTAATGTATGTTAATTTACAAAGTCTTGGAAAGAGATAAAATATAAAGAAGTAGGAGATAATTAAATCCAGATTCCCTTCCTACAAGAGAAAAACATTTGTATTATTTTTTCTAGTCATTTTTTTATTTTATTTTGCTTTTATTTGTTTCTAGGATTGGAAAGTAAAGCCAAGGCCTTTGCACTAAGCTACATCCCTAGCTCTTCTTTTTAATTTGCTAAGTTGCCCAGGCTGGGCTCAAACTTACGATTCACCTGCCTCTACCTTCCAAATGCTGAGATTACAGGCACAGGCCATCTTACCCAGCTTGTTTGTATTTATTTTGTTTTATTTTATTTTATTTTATTTTTTTGAGATAGGATCTCACTCTGTAGTCCAGGCTAGTCCTAAACTTATTATGTAGCACAGACTGGCAGTGAACTCATGGCAGTCCCCTGCCTCAGCCACTTGAGTGTTGAGATGACAGGCGTGTACCACAATACCCATTTGTGTAGTGCTGGGGAATTGAACCCAGGGCCTTGCACCTGCTAGGTAAGCACTGTAACCACCAACCTACACCACCAGCCCTGTGTATATTTTTGAAAAGCATATTGGATCATAATCTACATGAAATTTTGCACTCAGAATTTTCCACTGGAACATTCTCTGGTTCTCATTCAAATCTAATTATTGCCTAATCACCAGTTAATCTTCCCCCTCCCTGAGGGGAAGACCCTTAATAGTTTTACTATAGACTAAGGATTTGGTGAGTGAGCAACATATGCCGTGATTAGGTAGGGAAACAATTCCTAGGCCAGTTTGGCCAAAGTGGCGTGACCAGGAGGACAATAGCATGAGATGGGGAGAGGGAAGCTGCAGCCACACTGGGGAGGCCTGTGTCAGGCGTCAGCACTCGGCAAGGGGTATTGCTCAGTGCCTAAGGTGCTAAGCCATAGATTTGAACTGCCCAGTCCACATCCCAGTTCTCTTCTTAGCTATGGAAAATTGACCAAGCCCCTGCACCACTCTTAGGCTCAGTTTTCTTCTCTGAAGAATGGGAAGATACCTTCCTCCCAGAGTGGCTGTGGGGATTCAGTGGAAGGTGACGTGAGTAGAGAGCTCAGCATGGTGTCTGACGTGACGCTAGCTCTTACTGTGATGAAGCCATGGAGCTGGAGCAGGGCGTGGAGCCATCGGGTGACGAGGTTAATCGGGCAGCATGCAGGTGGGGAGGGTGGAGACAGGAGGCCACATAGGAGGTGGGAACGTCAGCGTGGGTGTGAAGGTGAGAACCTGGTTGACTACTGGAGCAAAAAAGAACATCCGGAAGGCAGATTAAAGCGGAGCTGAGAGAGGTCAGCTGGAAAGAGAAGCCTTAATAGTTCTGGAGAAAACCGGTGTGGATTGAGAAATAGGACCTTTGAGAGGTGGAGGTGTAGGCTGTGAGCAGATGTCCGGTCACTGGTGTAAGATGGCTGTGAGGATCCCAAGGGAGAGAGTGTGGTGAGGGTACAAGCAAGAAAGCTCTGCCTGCTGCCCTGGTCCTTAATCTATCCTGGCTTCTTTGAGAATCTGATGAAAGGCAGTTTGTGGATTTAAAGGTATTTAAAAGTTCTCTCAGGTACCCAGGTTGAGAACCCTGAACCAACTTATTAAAGAGAGCCCATCCTTTGCCTCTGAGTGGGTACTAGCAGAGAAGAGATCAAGACCAGACATTGAGATCCCTTTACTCAGAGAAGGTGTCTGTCATCTCTCTCTTTTTCCCACCCCTCCAACACACACACACACACACACACACACACACACACACACACACACACACACACACACACACACACACACACACAGAAGCTCTCTCCTCAGTCATATGGGCAAGGTAGTCACTTTTAAGAGGATTAACAAGGGAGAAAAGGTGAGGGAAAGAGTACTGGTTAATATTCCTGTGAGCACATGCCCAGACTTTTTTCTTTTTACGATTTCAAAGCTAATACTGTGAATCAGCAAGAATAGTTTTGAAAGCAGAGCCTTTTAGTTAGTCTCTCTTGGAGATGCTTTACAAACCTGGAGTCAGGTGGGTCATGGCTCTTTCTGGACTGCACTGATCTCTTTGGCAGTATCTCCTATTCACTCTGGGTTTCTAAACTGTTTTTTCTGAGAAAGGGCAGTTCAGAGGACACCATTGCTGCCTCTTGCCTATTATTTCTTTCAGAAATCAAAAACTAGAGAGATCTTCTCTGTCATCGGCATTAGCCAAAGGAGAAAGGGACACAGAAGACTCCAAAGATAGTCTGAGCTGTCATGATGCTTGAAAAAAAAATTGCTGTTACTCAAATTTTAGCACCCCCAGTGGCAGGAGAGAGTGCCTCCCCTGTGTCAGGTGGTCAGAATGTCCTGGGAAACACAATGTGGCCCGGGGGTTATGCATGTAGACAGTGCCTGGAAGGCATGACACCTGCCTTAAGGTGGAATTAGCTCTGAGAGGTCATTCCAGACAGAGTGAGGGAACAGAGCTCTTTGTCTGAGGTGGAGGATGGTGCAAAGGAGGAATGCAATGACAGGAATGTGGAGAAGGTGACCTGGTTGCCAGAGGAATCAGATCTCACAGGGCCTTTTGTGCTGTGGTCAGAAGTTCAGACTTGACTTTGAGAATCAGGGCAGGAGGATTTTATGAAGAGGCAGCACTTGGTGGGGTAGTAGATATCACTGAGGCACCCTGCTGTCCTCTAAGGAGGTGAGTATAGATGGTCCAGATGCACCTTTATAGCTTGTGAGACCAGCACCTGTCTGGAGGTGGGAGGCACTGAGTAAGCCCTGGCTAGGCAAACTGAGCTCTCTGAGATCAAGAAATGAAGTGGCATTCAGGAAAGTAGTGACTGAAAGTTCATCTCCCTGTTGACTTTCTTACTGATCTAGCCCCATCTGGCCATTGATTTTCTTTGTCTTTGGATATTCTGAGATGGGACCAGGGCTATAGGGTTATCACTAGAGGAGCTAACCCAGAGACATAAGATGCCTAGGATTCTGAGCAGCTGACTCCCAGCCTTAAATGCACGAGTTGTCATGAAATGATGAACTCTGACCTCTGAAGGGAGCTGACGTTTCTTGTCGTCTTTTCCCCTAGTTAGTTTTGATTCTTCTCTGTTCCTCTCCATCTGGGCAGTAGAACACTTGGCTTCTGTTCAGTTACCATATGTCCTCACCTACGCACGCACAGCGGCAGCCCTTGGAGAATAGTAAACACTCAGAAAAGAGTCCCATGTTCTAAGAAAGACTGCACACATGTGCTAAGTCCACCTTCAGGTTCCTCTCAGGCCTTGGAGTAGGATAGCACATTCTGAAGCAAAGGACAGCCACGTGTGGTGGTACTCACCTATAATCCTGGTGCTGTGGGAGGCTGAGGCAGGAGGATCAAGCCCACCCTGGGCAGCTTAGCAGCTTACCTAGACCCTGGCTGGAAAAAAAAAAAAAAAACTTTAAATTAGGACTGGGGATGTAGATCAGTGCAGAGGCCCTGTGTTCAATCTCCAGGACCCTTCAGTCTCCCCCTCCCCATCCCTGCCAAATCAAGCAAAGTAAGAGAAAATTTCTAGAGAAATTCCTCCCTAGAATCTCCTCACATTCTGAAGGCATGGCCTGGCATTGTATCCAGGTTTCTTGAACAAAGAGATTATACTTCCTGATTTTCCTGGATGACTAACTCCCATATCCAAAGCCAGTGCTGTCACACAAGACGTGATAGCCACACGTGGTCGTTCTCTGGGGATGTCAGGGAGAGCTGTTTTGACCAGAGTAAGTCTTTTATGTAACTTGTTAGGCAGAGGTGCTTAAAAGGTTAAACTGTACAGAAGTATGTCCCTTCTGAACCCAAAGGAGGTTTCTAGACTGGGCCAAAGCTCTATGCCAGCAGGGCCCAAAACCAAGACTTGTCCTAGGCCCTGACTTTAGACAGGTTTTGGAAAAAGGAGAAAGGTCACAAATCATGCTGGAAAACATTTGTAATGTGAACTTTCTATTCCTTCCAACGTTTCTCCACTTCCTACCTTTCTCTTTTCTTTATAGGAAACATCTTTATCCAGCAGCCAAGTTACTATAATGACCTGGATGAAACCATGCCCACCATCCTTCAGGTACCAGCTCTTCTTGGCCTTGCCCAGGGAAGAGGGAGCTCGGGAGGCAAACCCTTTTCCCCACCTGATGGTGTTCTTGGACCTTTGTGAAAGAACCAAGGAGAAATGTTTATTCCCCACCCTGTCCAGGCCCATCCCCTGGCTAGTCTCTTTGTCTTACCCTGACTATACCTTTGAAATTTGCTCTTCTGACCCTTAGTACTGAAATCAGAGGGCTGTCTGACATGCACAGAAAGAGTTTGGCTTGCATGTCATGTTGTTTGCCAACAGCCATATGCCTCTAAGGACATCCCTCCAAGAGACCTAAGTTTCTCAAATAGCAGCTTTAAATTTAATAATTTTCACTATAGGAAATGGGGCTGGGGGAGAGCTCTTGCCTAGCATGTATAAAGCCCTGGGTTAAATTACGCAGTACCACATAAAATTTAGCCAAGAATGTTGAAGTATTCGTAATCCCAGCACTTGAGAGGCTGAGGCAGGATTGCCTTGAGTTCAAGGCTGGCCTGGGCCATATAATTAGTTTAGGACCAGCTTGACCCACAGAGTAAGACTCTGTCTAAAAATTAAAAAAAAACTATATATATATAGTTCTTCCATAATCCCACCACCAAAAGATACTCCTTGTTCTGGTAACTTTTGAAATAGTTACATGCTAGCCTACTTAAAAACAGTTCTAATTAGGCCACTGGCACAAGCCTTTAATCCTAGTACTGTGGAAGGCTGAGACAGGAGGATTACAAATTTAAGCCCAGCCTCAACAGTTTAGCAGTGTAACATGATCCTGTTTGAAAATCATAAATGAAAGGCAGCTGGGAATGTAGCTCAATGTGAAGGCTCTGGGCTAGGAGATGGGGAGGTAGGGGGAGATGATGGTTCTGTGTTATTGAAAGGTTTCTCAAATGATCATTACCATGGGCTTGCAGGGTTCTTGGGGCTTCACATATATGTTGTGGGTTTATTTCTTGTTTTGCAGTACTAGGGATCAAATCCAGGACCTAAGGCACGCTAGGCAGGCATGCTACTTTTGAGCCACATGCCCAACCCCACATGTTGTGTCTTTAATTCTCTTCATAATTCCATAAAAACAATGCTTTTATTTTTCCATCTTACGCTGTTCCTACTCTGACCCCATTCTTTGACGTCTTTGTCTCAGCTGGTATCATAGAAACATGACATATTCCCGTGATTCCCGGGCAGTTTCTGGATCACCCGTCCCTTGCTGATGTGGGAGACTACCTTCTTGCCTTTCACAGGTCTTTAGCAATATTCTCCAGCACTGCGGTCTGCAAGGGGAAGGGGCCAGCAGCATGCCTCAGAAGCTTGAGGAGAAAGGCCGGTTGACTCCCAGCGACATGCCTCTCCTGGTAACGTCACTCTCCAGCCTCTTTCCAGCTGGATCTTCCCAGCCAGAGCCCTGGCTGCCCCCAAAGCTGGGAAGATTTCCAAGACAAAGAACCCCGTGGCTTCTTGCCCTGCTCACAGCCCCTTTCTCTGACTCAGTGAGCAACTATTTCTTCAAATCACACGAGATAAGAACATTGCAGCAGGCTTGCATTTCTGTCTGCAGCATCGTTTGTGGAGTAACTAGAAAGAACAGAGCATGAGAAATCAGCGACAGGGGCCTAGGCCTTACTTAATTTTGCTTTACAGTCTCATCTGTACGTTATTTATTGAGCCACTCATCCATTCAGTAACTTTATATGTAGGCGTTCCCCGTAAGTGACAGGCCCTGTGCTGGGCTTTGGGAACAAAGGGATAATAAACAAAAGCAAACACAGAACCTCGTTGTGTGGAACTTACAGCCAGTGAGGATGACAGACAGACAGAAGGCAGGTATTCAAGGTGCCGGGACATGTATCAGGCACTGTATACTAAGCACTGGAGAAAGCAGGAACAAGGTAGCTGAGAGCTGCCCCCTGCAGCTTGTGATCTGGTAGGGTAAGGGCGATTAAACAAGTGGTTCAGAAAGGTGTCTGCCAGTGCTGTGGGAGCAAACCATTTTTCCCTTCTGAGCCTCAGTTTCCTTACTTGTCAAGTGAAGATCCTAACAGCTGCTTAGCCTCTTCCTCAGAGTTCTGAGACTCAGCAAAGCAAATGAGCAAGCGTCCTATAATCCTGAATACACTCTTCAGAATGTGAGGAAAGCACCGCTTGGTATTCTTGTCTTCAACAAGATATGCCTTGTGGGCTGGAGGAAGGGCTTAGCGGCTAAAGCACTTGCCTAGCAAGTACTACATCAAGTTCTAAGTACCTGAGTTCATTCCCCAGCACCACATAAGCCGGGTGTGGTGGCAAACACCTGTAATCCCAGTACTTGGGAGGCTGAGGCAGGAGGATTGCCGTGAGTCCAAGGCCAGTCTGGGCTCCATAATGAGAGTTCAGGACCAGCCCGGGCTACAAAGTGAGACCTTGTCTCAAAAAAAAAAAAAAAAAAAAAAGATGTGCCTTCTCTCTGTGGGATCAAAGTGTTTTTTTGTTTGTTTGTTTGTTTGTTTGTTTGTTTTTCCTAATTCAGGGCTGGGTTTTCCTTCAGTGTAGAAGAGAGCCAGTATTATCTTTGAAATAGAAATGACCTTAGCAGTCCCTGGGTTTGAGCCCACTGGGGTTGCAGTAGCATGACCTAAGGCTTAGGGCTGATTGATGGTTCACCCAAATCATACTCCTGGGGATGGATCCACCAGGTTGCACTTGGATCCTCCCCCAAAAACATCCTGCCTGCTGGTGACCCTTACATTGTCAGCTGTGTGTCAGACCTTCTTCAGAGCTGGCTGTGATACTCAGGAGAATAATTCAGTGTTTTCTCTTGGTAACAGGAATTAAAGGATGTTGTTCTCTACCTTTGTGATACCTGCACAACGCTCTGGGCCTTTCTGGATATCTTTCCTCTGGCTTGCCAGACCTTCCAGAAACACGACTTCTGTTACAGGTATGGTGGGAGTTCTGGCTTTTAACATAGAGTCTCTGCTCCATAAACTTATTCAACACTTCAGATGTGCCAGGCCCTCTTCTTGTCTGGGAATGCTGCAGTGAAGAAGGCAGATATGTCTTCTGCTTGTGAGGAGCCTGCCAGTTTTGGCTAAGAACAAGTTGAGGAAGGAAAAAAAACAACAAAACAGAAGAGAGTAGTTTTAATTTTGCTTTGTTTGTTTCAAAGCCCCTGTTACAGGCCAGCATAGGGAGTGACAGTTAATATGAAGTGGTCTGGCCTAGGGGAGAACACACAAGGAAATTAGACTTACCTTTCCCTGCTTGGGAGTCACTCTTAAAAGATGTCTTGAAGGATGAATAGGAAACTGGGCATGGTGTCATGTATGCTCAGTCCTAGTTACTCTGGGTCCCTTGAACACAGGAGGGTCACTTGAGCTCAGGAGTTTGAGACCATCCAGGGCAACATAGCGAGGCTTCATCTCAAAGGGATGTTGACATTTCAAACATTTCAAAAGAAAGAATTTTATACATACTTGGATATATAGTCATCAAATGAATATATTTATACTAATAATAGAAAGAACACAGCTGTTAACAGGTCCCTCTCTACCATAATTCTCAAGTGCATCCAGGCCTGGCACAGCTTAATCACACTTGCTTCCCATCTCTGCCACCTCACACCTCACTTCTGTGTTGAAGTTCAGACTTCCCAGCCAGCCACACAGCCCCTCGGTATCCTAGCGATCAACCACCCCCGGCCTTCTGTTTTTTTTTTTCCTCAATCTGGCAATGGCCACAGTTCTTTTTTTTTTGTTTCTGCCTCCCTCCTCTCTCTCTCCCTGCAGCATGCTAGGCCCCGCCTGGCTGTCCTCTGCCGCATTCTAGGCCCACCTTCCCTTGGGTGCCTCCTGGTCATACTCAGCCATGGGATTCCTCCTCCTGGAACCAGGTGTGCTGTATGTCCTGACAATCGAAAATGCAGCTTCCTCTTATCTGGTATATTTCTTTCTTCAAACGTGTTAAACTTCCCAAACTCAAAACTACAGCTTTCGTATGGAATTTATAGCAGGTGCTCTGTAAACACTCGTCTGTCCTTTGACTGGTTTCTGGCAACATCTGTTCTGTTGGGAACCATACATAGCAGAGGACAGCTAAGCCAAAGGAGGCAGGCCCTCCCTGGCGTGGCACCAGAAGAAGAGAGAGAGGGCAATTTGGCCGTCAATCCAAGGCTAGCCAAGACTACAAAGTGAGTTCAGGATCAACATGGGCTACAGAATAAGACTGTCTCAAAAAAAAAAAAATTAAAAAAAGACATACTTGGATGTACTTAGTAAACGTGAGAGGAAGGTGGCTGTGAGAAGTTGAGTGTGACTGTGTGACTATGATGCTTTCCACAGAGCTGCCCTGAACGAAGGCATTTGCCTTGGCGGTTCCTGGACTCCAGCATAAATAGAACAGGCTGGGCCAACTGAGGATTGTATGCGCCAAGGGCAGAGCCACTTTATCAGTTAGTGTTTGGTTTTCTTCCCCCTCACCCTGACATGGGCAGAGCCCCTCCCCCACCTCTACTGTCCCTTGCTGAAAAATTCACTCTTCTAAAACTTACCCTTCCTCTCCTCCCCATCTCCAGATACCCTCAGGAGCATCTGTCGTAGCCATCCTCTACTTGGGGGAAATGCTGTCACGTAGTGAGAGCTTATTCATGATAAGTGCGAACACCAGGGTATACAATTCTAAGAATAGTGAGATCTTTTGTGGTGAGATTAATTTCCTACTTTTCTAAATTTTCTAAATTGCTTGAGGACTGGAGGAACGGCACAGCAGTTAAAGCGCACAGCTCTGAGTTGATTCCCCAGCACCAGCATAAGCTGGGCGTGGTGGCACACACCTGTAATCCCAACACCTGAGAGGCTGAGGCGGGAGGATTGCAATGAGTCCAAGGCCAGCCTGAGCTACATAGTGAGTTCAGGACCAGCCTGGGCTGCAGAGCAAGAACATGTCTCAAATAAATAAATAAATTTCTTGCCTACTTCTTGCTCCTTTTATCATAAGATGAGATACCTTTTTTCCCCAGAGTGGACAGTTCCCTTTCTCCTGGGGAGAATGCTGATGAGTGCTTCATTCTGAGGCTCTTTGAGGGGCTGCTCCGTCATACTGTTTTCTCAGGCCAAGGCAGGGTCAAAGCACCAGCTGCCATCTCTGCACACATCAGTGCTAGGTGAATGAGCACATAAATGATAGCATGGGTAGATGGGTGGGCGCACGGAGCTGGGAAGCTCTTAGGAACTGTTGTGCCTGGTCACAAGAGATGCCTGCCAAGGGTGGTGACCAGAGGCCATTGAGAATGGGCCACCACCTGCTTTTGCTAGGCAATGTCCTGGCCTGTTGACGGTGGCCCTTTTCTTTGTGCCTAAGGATGATGCTCAGGGTGCTAAGTAGGCAGAGTGGTCTCCCGTCCTGCCCATGTTCTCCTTGTCTGTCTTCATCCCCAGTGGGATCTTTCTATGGCTGCTCCATTGGATAAAAGCTTCTAGGAGCTTCCAGTACCTGCAGAGTCAAGGCCCCACCCAGCCAACCCTTTACAGCTCCTCTCATCTGATTTTCACAAGAAACTGGACTTGTCTCTTACGTTACTGGCTCCCTTGCCCGCTTTCCTGTGTCCCCACCTGCAGCCTCATGTCATGCTGCACTTCTCTGCTCTCCCCACTCTGGGCCTTTGCACCCTTCACTCCATGTTCCCTAGAACAGCCTTCCTGCCTTTCTCTGTCTGGAAGACTTCTGTTTATTCCCCACTCCCAACCCACTACACAGCCTTGCTCTGTTGCCTTGGCTGGCCTAGAACTTGTGATCCTCCTGTCTCAGCCTCCCAATAGCTGGGATTATATGTGTGTACCATGCCCAGCTGATTTTATTCATGCCAACTGGTTTAACTGATAGAACCAGTATAGACAATAAGACTCACTTAAATCATAACATCTAGCCTGTTTTTGAACAAATAAATATAGTGTTGACATTTTCATGTTAAAACAATTTTCCAAGATTACAACTCATGCCAAAACTAAAGCTTTTGCTTTTTATCTCATAACTAGCGTAAAAAAGGTTATTTATAAATGAATATTTTTCTGCAAATAGAGCTGACAGTTTTCGAGCAAGTAAAAAGGATAATTTTGTGTTTATTTCTCAAACCTTAAGGAGTCTTTTGTCCTCCGGCTGCTGTTAGAATGTCCCACCTGAAGTGAGGACATAGCTACAGGTCGCATCCCATGAGGCTCTTGGTGGGTCATTCTGACGTGGGCTGTGGAGGCACCAGGGTGGGCTCAAGAAAAAAAAGTTGTGGAAGCAAGAAATGAGCTTCCTCCTCCCTTGGTGGTGGCTTTGGTTTTCTAAGGAAGTGTATATATGAGAGAGTTGAGCATTTTACCCATGTGTGCCTTCACAGGCTAGCTTCCTTCTACGAAGTGGCAATTCCTGAAATGGAGTCTGCGATTAAGAAGAGGAGACTTGAAGATAGCAAGTGAGGCGGGGACAGAACAAGACTGCCGTGTGGGAGAGGGACCCAAACGTAGGCTCTGCCTTCCCGGGCTGCAGCAGCCCTCTCCCGAGACCCAGGGTAGGACCAGGGACTGTGTAGCTGCTGGCGCGTGAGTCCCTGATGACCCCCTCGCAGCACCTGACGTCATTTTATTTCATTTCATTCTTTTACTCCTAAGAATTTGTTTTGTTCAGGGTTCTGGTGCTGGGGATTGAACCCAGGGCTGTGTATGCATTGTAGGCTAGTGCTTCACAACGGAGCTATACCCTCAAGCCTTAAGTTTTATTTTGGTTTGCTTTTTGGCTTTAAGATTTTTAAAAAAGTACTCTGTAAGGAATTATGTGAGGACTGAAGGAGAAAGATTTTGACAAGGAGAAAGTGGAGAGTGCACTAAGGAAATTGGTTCCAGGGTTCTGTTTGGTAATTAAGTCCATTAACCTGATGCCCCCAGATACTGACAGTTAATAGGATGGCTAGCCCCTGCATTAAGCATCCCATCTGCTGCTGCTGCACACTTAGTCACCAGCCCTGCTCTTCCTGACCCACTATTGAACTGAGAAGCTACCCTGGAGCCAGCAGGCCCCCTAGCACCTTTTGCTAGCTGTTCCAATCAGTGACCTGTGAGGCCTTTGAAGCCCTGGGGAGCATGTATAGGGAAGTGGCTTCTTGGTGACCTTTGTCTCCTAATCCGTTTTTTTCCCTCTGGCTGCAAAGGCTGTTGTCTGACCTGTGGCAGAGGCTCTCTCATTCCAAGAAGAAGCTAATGGATGTTTTTCACATCATCCTGAACCAGATTTGCCTTCTTCCTATCCTAGAAAGCAGGTGAGTCCCCAGGAGCTCCCTCAGAGCTCAGCAGGAGTGCTCCCATCCCTCCCTCTCAGCCTCCTCCCTGCTCAGGGGTTTGCCAAGCAAAAGCCAAGAAAAACGCCTCTTTATTCCAGCTGGCCGGCACCTTATAGAGAGGCAGGGTGGGCGTGGAAGGGACCCATGTGTCCTGTGTATTACATTGAGCGGGCTGATCTTCCCTGGTGTCGTATTCCAGCTGTGACAACATTCAGGGCTTCGTTGAAGAATTCCTTCAGATCTTCAGCTCCTTGTTGCAGGAGAAGAGGTGAGAGTGGCTGAGTCAGGACTAGCAGTGGGACTGCCCAGTGGCTGTCTCGCCAGTCTCCACAGGGCCTTACGCATTGGGGCCTCTACCGTGTGTTTACCACAGCTGTAAGGTACTGGCACTGGTGGTTGGGTAGTGAACACAGGGAGTGCCCTGAGGCAAAACAGTGTCCCCGTGTCCCCAGCCCTGTCCCTCCTGTCTGCCCCACAGGTTCCTCCGTGACTATGACACGCTCTTCCCTGTGGCTGGAGACATCAGCTTGCTGCAGCAGGCCTCATCAGTCTTGTATCCTACCATGGCTCTCTGGGACAGGGCCTGGCCTCACCAGCGCACACACAGCCTGCTGGGACCCAGAGGGGCAGAGAGAAAATTAGCCCCACACAGTGGCCAGCCAGCTGTCCCTAAAGGCCTGCCAGTGAGGCCGGCCAAGGTCTGATCCCCACTTTTCCTAGACTGCCCTCATGCTCAGAGTAAAGGTGTAGTCCTGTTTTTTCTAGGTGTGACCTGAGCATCTGGGCCTGTGTGACCAAGTTGGAACCAAGGCCACGCTCACAGACCTCACTGCAGGAGGCGCAAGACGTAAACAGCCAGCTGAAGGGCCAAAGGGAGGAATTCAGGCGGCACCTCCCTTGGAGAGCACAGGGTGTGGTGCCAAATACAAGTCACGTCCCAGCTGAAGACAGAGGGATGGGGAGATCAGAGGAGCCGGAGAGTTGGTCCCCATGAGGAGCCCACCAAGCGCAGGGTGTGGCTAGAGGAGGGAGATGGCCCTAACTGGAGGAGGGAGGCTATAGCAAGTAATCTGAAGGCTGGAGGAATAGCTCAGTGGTTAAAGAGCTTGCCTGGAAAGTACTAAGTACCTGAGTTCGATTCCCCAGCACCACATAAACTTGACGTGGTGATTCATGCCTGCAGTCCCAGCACTTGGGAGTCTGAGGCAGGAGCATTGCTCTAGGTTCCAGTCTGGACTACAGAGACTCTGTCTCAAAAAAAAAAAAAAAAAGTAAATTGGGAGGATAGACATATACAGCCTTAGAGTGACGAGTGACCCTCACTGAGAAATGTGGGCTGTGCCTGCAAGTTCTGGGACATATTATAAGGCCGTGAAGCAGGAGGTGACATAGACAGGTATATCCTGGCACAAGGAGTAGAAAATACTGGTTTGGGACTGTGGGAGGTCCAGGGGCCAAAGAGAAGGCTGCTGCCAGCATTCAGGCTTGAATCTTGAGGGTTTGGACTAGAAGGGGAATGAGTTGAAAGCACCTATCAGATTTCTGGCTTGGCAATGATCATGGTGGTCAAAGGGAGCAGGTTTATGGGCTATTTTGGTTGTTGGGTTAGGTTGCTCAGTCCTGCCTAAGAGACACCTGAAAGGCCCCCACAATTTGTAGAAGGCCACTGGCTGGTTAGGCAAGAAACCCAGTGACAGTGGCCCATTAGGCCCCCTTCAGTGGGTAATGCAAAAGATGAGCTGTTGACTTGTCCAAACGCCATGTCCCAAGATACTAATGGTGGTCCCCAGCTCTGTCTTTGCCCAGAGCTGCATTCTGATGAGTGACAGGTGCTTGCAACCCTGTATAGCCCAAGTGCCCACGATACCCACTAGGTCAGCCCAGAAAGTCCCTGACGAAATGAGAGGAGAGACTGAGAAATCACACTGCCTCAGAGCTGGGGAGGCAGAGAAGGTTTTGTGTTGGACCCAAGAAAGAGTCCTTAACATAGCTTCACAGGGATGAGACACGCACTGCCTACATCCTTCAGGCAGTTGAGAGTGCATGGGAAGGCGTGGACAGACGGAAAGACACTAAAGACACATCCATGGCTGAGGATCATAATTGGGATTCTAATGGGGTCATGGTGACAGTGGAGCCAGCTAGTCAGGGGCCATCACAACTGGAGAACTCGGAGGAAGAGAAGGTATGTGTCTGGGGTACCTTCTGCTGCTTCCCTGGTCCCTCCTGTCCCATCAGGGTAGCATCTCCTTTCCTTATAGGTACTTCAGGGAGAGGGTTTCTTTTGGAATAGACAGTCTTGAGTCTGGTCACCTCTGTGCTGCCTTTAGAGGGTCTAAGCTGAGACTGCTTGGCCAGCTATAAGGACAGCAAGTTACTTAAGTTGTTAAATCCTTAGCTTTCCATTTATGAAATAAAGAGATGAAGCTATTTACATATGAAATCCTTCCTGAGCTGTAACAGTGTGGGGGAAAGCAGGGCTCCTCGGTTGCTGATAGGAGTGATGTGTGGTCCCACCACTTTGCCTTCCTGAAAGCCCCCAGAAGGCTTTTTCTCTGCTATGGGACAATAGGGCTCCAACAAACAAGATTTACCTAGATCTACTGCTTTCCTTCTGACCTTTCCAGAGCGGGCCAGGTAATGGCCACTGAGCCCAGCACTCTTGCTGGGTGTCAGAAGATGTGTGACGTAGAGATAGAGGCCACGCAGGCTCAGGGTAGCCCTGTCGGCTTACGTGCTCTGCAGCCTGAGCAGGCCGCTCCATTGAGCCTTGATTCTTCATCTGTGGGGCAGGGATAGATGGACGTAGTGCCCACTTCCATGAGGATGTTGGGGTCCTTGGAGCCACTGCCTGAAACACAGTGCCTGGCTGGCCCTTGATGCTCCAATAACATGCGGTGCTATTCCTACAAGACCTGGATCCTGTGATTCTCCCAGGGCCTTTTAGAATACCTATACCTTTACCCTTCTCCAAGCTCTTCCCATTTTGCTTTGTATCTGAGTAACTTATTATGATTATTGTTGTTGTTACTGCTATCCTTCTGTGGTTCCAGGGCCTTGAGCCTGCCAGGCAAGCAAGCACACTATTACTGAGCTGTACCCACAGGCCTTTATTATTGTTTTAATTTGTTACTTTCCTTTAAAAGCCTAAAAGAATTAAGCCCCATTGAATCTCCCTGACTTAAAAGAACATAAGTAGGACTTGGGGCATAGCCCAGTGGCCAAAGCACAAAGCCCTGGGTTCAATTCTCAGCACCATATAAGCCCAGTGTGGTGGCATATGCTTGTAATCCCAGCACTCAAGAGGCTTGAGGTAGGAGGATTGCCATGAGTTTGAGGCCAGCCTGGGCTACATACATAGTGAGTTCAGGACCAGGCTGGAACACAGAGCGAGACTCTATCTCAAAACAAATAAACCAAAATAACAACAACAACAAAGAGTATAATTAAAGGGCAGCACCTGGACACAGTCCAGCCTGGTGGTAGCTGTTTCCTTGCAATGTCAGTTGACCTGTTAAGAGTTGGAGAAGAGACTTGAATAGTAGCCATCTATGGTGTGCCTACCCTACGTCAAGTTCTGTGCTCAGTGGTTTTTTTTTTCTCCCAGTACTGAGTATTGAACCAAGAGCTTTCACAATGAGCTTACATCCCCAGCCTTTTTTTC
Source organism: Ctenodactylus gundi (assembly GCA_004027205.1). Lineage (NCBI taxonomy): Eukaryota > Metazoa > Chordata > Mammalia > Rodentia > Ctenodactylidae > Ctenodactylus > Ctenodactylus gundi. Next base: position 190,922 of record PVKB01001582.1, read on the forward strand.
TTTTCTTTTTTTTCTTTTTTTTTCTTTCTTTTTTTTTTTTGAGACAGGGTTTTGCTATGTTGCCTAAGCTGAGCTCAAACTTACTACCCTCCTTCCTTAACCTTCCAGAGTGGTAGGATTACAGGCATATGCCACCATACCTGGCTTGGGTAGTAGTTAATGTGCACCAGCTCTTTGAAGCATTTGAAACAACCCTATGAAGTGGGTGGTTATATGCCCATTTTATAAGGAAGAACTGGTCCCCCTCTGAATGTGAAAGTTACACAGTCAGAAGTAACAAGGTATAGAGCCCCTGTTTTTAGGAGAATCTGGAGGCTTAAAGAGACTTAAGTCACTTGGCAAGGTCCCATAGTCAGGAAGGGTAGGGCCAGGATTCACCAGGTCCATCAGTGGTAATTCCAGTGCTGTTTTGGACCTGTTGCCCTTGGCTGAACCTTCCCTCCTTCATTCTGGCTCTTGATACAGTGCATGGGAGCAGCTGCTGCCCTGGGCCCCAGTGTAAGTGGTGTTGAGCTGGACTCACTCATCTCTCAAGTGAAGGACCTGTTACCAGACCTTGGGGAGGGCTTCATCCTGGCCTGCCTGGAGCACTACCACTATGACCCGGAGCAGGTGATCAACAACATCTTGGAGGAGAGGCTGGCACCTACCCTCAGCCAGCTGGATCGCAGCCTAGACAGGTGGGAGAGACAGGTGGGCGGGGCTGGGCCCAGGCTGCCTCAGGCCATGGGGCCGTCTCTCTGCCTCTCTGTCTGTCTTCCTGCTCACCTAGAGATCGGCATGCTGTCTCTTTAGCGTGCAGTGTTTCCCAGCTACTTAAACTAATACCATCTCCAGGAAAACAAAACCGGAGGCCACAGGGAGGTTCTCACCACATAGCTCCATATTCCCACAGTACCCTGTGGGAAAACCAATTAGAGATAAGTGACAGAGGGCTGCAGAGTACTTCAGAGTTTCTAAGCTCCTGATCTGCTCTGTCCATACACCTTCTGAGTAGATTGCCGAGGGGCAACAGCCAAAGCCTATTCCATCCTTTGCATCGTTTCTGAGTTTGGCCCTCTTCTTCCCTCAGGACCTCCAGGGTCCACAGAGAGAAGGGTATAAATGGATGCGAATGAATGAATGAAGCATGCTCTATGCCTTCAGACAAGTTCCTCAGGGCTGTGGCATGGTGCTTGAGGTGGGATGCGGGGAAGGCAGCTCAGTAACAGTGTGTACCTAGTGTGCGTGAAGAGCTAGTTTTCTTCCCAAACACTGAAAAAAAAGGTGGGGTTGAAAGAGATTGAGTGACCTATGACTGCCTGTCTTAGAACCACTATGAGCATTAGATCAGAGATAGAGCTTTTAAGAAACAGGAGGAAAACTGGTATGTATGGGTAGCCTCATTGGAAGTGACTGTATACTTGGGCAAGGGCCAAGTGGGTCAGGGCCATGTCTTCTCATGGAAGGTTTTCACATTGTGTCCTGTGTATGGCCACTGAGGAAGAGTGAAGAATCTGATGGATGGAACAGAACAAGGAGAGCCAGCTGTGGTGGTGCACATCTGTGATCTTAAAACTCGGGCAGCTGAGGCAAGAGAATTGAAAGTTCGAGCCCAGCCTGAGCAACTTAGCAAGACACTGTCTCAGAATTTTAAAAGGGCTATATAAGTTTGAGGCCAGTTGGGGCAATCTTGTGAGATACCGTCTCAGGGGAAAAAGGAAAAAAAAGAGAAAGAACATGGCAGAGGGAGTTGGAGTGCAAGTAGGTATCAATTCATAGGGCCCCTAAACTGATTTCTATGTTGTGCCCCAGACAGGTGAAACCAGATCCCACACCCCTGCTGACGTCTCGTCACAACGTTTTCCAGAATGATGAGTTTGATGTGTTCAGCAGGGACTCAGTGGACCTGAGCCGGGTGCACAAGGGCAGGAGGTAGGTATGGTGGGTCATGAGTTTTCACATATCCTGGGTCCCAAAGTGCAGAGGGACAGGAAGAGCCACCAAGAGCCCGTTTTTAGAATTGGCCATACACTCCCAGTGGGGAAGGCAAGTGCCTTAAAGATTGTGCGTCAGGCTCTTTGGGGAGGTTTTTAGTGAGTTAGGTCCAGAGGGACCAAATCTGTCCCTTCTCTCTCTGTCTCGCTCTCTCTCTCTTTCTCTCTCTCCTTTCTGAGACAGGGTCTCATGTTGTAGTTTAGGCTGGTCCTGAACTCACTGTGTAGTCCAGGCTTGCCTCGAATTCACAGCAATCCTCCTTCCTCAGCCTTCTAGAGCTAGGATTATAAGTATGTGTTACTATGTTTGGCTTATCCTCTGTTCTTTTCTTATTATATCTTAATGTTTTAATTGTCAACACTGTGAGTGGTAGAGTTGGGCAGTGCTTCCCAGAAGCCACTCTTACCTGATTTTCCCTAAACCATAGCAAAATGAGAAAATCAAGGACTTGCCCAGAGTTGAGTTTTCTTTTTAAAGGGTGAGTATATCTCATTTTAAGGACTTTCTCCCTGTTATTAGTTTATGTCCTTCCTAGTTTTGGGACACTGAAAAGTCCATTTATGATTTATTCATCCATTTGCCAAATATTTGCCTGCTACTTACAGCATTTTAGGCCCTGGATTAATTAGGTTCTGGAGCTGGAAGGGGGTGTGAAACAGACACGACCCGTGCCCACATGGAATTTGCGTTAATCAGCTTGTCAAATAAACAATGTCACATCGCAGATGATGGCAACCGAGGTAGAAGTGCACAGACTCCTGTAGCTTTGCTGGGAGCCCCAGCCCAGGCTCCTCTGAGAAGGTAATATGGTACAAAGAACTGGAAGTGAAAGGGCTCCGTTCTACAGTAGAGAGAAGGAGAAGCTTCACAAGAAGAGTGAGCTAAAATTCCACTGTGAACACAGGGAGGCCCCATAAGCTGATATGTTTTGTTTTGAAAAGATCACTGAGCTTTGGAATAGTGACCCACCAGGGAGACCAAGAGTCAGAAGTTATGGTAGAAGGTAGAACACTCACATTGGGAATGTCAAAATAAGACATTGAAAACACTGTGCTAAATTTCTCAAAGTTCTGAAGTAGTGTTCATGAAATTCTAAATGTAGGAACCTGTAGATAAGTACAGCCTGCTGTGTCCCTCAAGCAGTGATGGCAGTGGGATAGTTCAGAGAGGGAGCAAGTCAGCCTCATCTGGAGGGAGCTCCAGTGTGGAAGCACTAGCTGATGCTTTGGTTGGACACTGAGCTGCTTTCTTACCTTGGGCTGTCCAGTGTTGGAAGACTGGCTGGCTGAGGGTGTGGGGAGCAAGTGCAGGACAGCTCTAAAGCCATCTGGCTGGCCGGATAGGAAGCACTTGCAAACTACTTAGTCATGCGCATTGCCACATCTGTACATCCTAGGCCAGAGCTGTTATCCTGCTTTGGTGGCTGCTGTGGCAGGCCAGCATGGCCCCCTGCAGCTCTTGCATAGGAACGGAGCACCCAGGGGTCCCCCGGGCTGGTGGAAGGCCAGCCCCACACCTAGAGAACCTGGTTGGTAGGTCCCTCATAGAGCCTAGGCTCTGGGCCTGGCTATTCCTCTTGACCTTCACCTGTCACTTTGTCCAGGGTCCTTTGTAATTTTGGACCCACCTCTCCTGACCAAGGTTAGAGATTGCTCACTGTGTTTGCCATGGGGCTGGTCCCAGATGTTAAGGTCATCAGAAGGACTGGTGCTGAGGTGGCCAGATATCACAAGGGCTGCGCCCTCAGTCAGATTCAGGCTGCCAAGTAGAGCCTGGATGGCTGGTATTTACTGATCCCACTGTGCAGAGTAGCCCAAGGGTGAGGATTACAAAGAGGCAAAGCCTCCATCCATGTGTTCATTATTTATTTATTCACTCAGCAAATATGTATTAAGCGATTTACAAGCACCAGATCCTGTGCTAGATACCTGGGAAACAAGGTGAACAGGGCACCCAGGGCTTGCTCTTTAAGGGCAGAGACCGTGGGAAAGACAGACCAGAAAACAAGCAATGGCAGGACAGCACCAGGAGCTCAGCAAGGACAGCTGTCGAAATCAAGGCAGGGTAAAGAGGATTAGGGCCCTGCTTGCCCTTGGGGAGCACACAAGGAATTTAGTAGTACAAGGCAAGATCACAGTATGTGTGTGTCATTGGATCTGGTAAGATGCACTCAGTGGCTTAAGTAGTAGGAAATTTATTCCCTTCCGTGACAGGGAGCTGAAGGAAGAGACAGCATGGGCTTGGTGAGCCACGATGCACCTTTTCTGTCTCTTTGGGTCTCAGCTTGGTGGTCAGGCTGATTCCCTTCAGGATGTTGTTGTGGGGGGGGGGGGGGGGTACAGCTGTTTCAGCTGTGGCTCTCTAAAATGGCAATGACAAGAGGAAGTCCAGACCAGGTGTTCCTGTCTGCCTGAAGAGCTTAGGAAATGTGGCTTCAAAGTTTCTAGACTTCCTTCACATCACATCAGGACAACTGAGTCACAGGACAGAACTTGAGGCTGTAAACTGGAGCACAAAGGTATAAAAGCCCAAACAAAATGAGGTTCTTAAAAATGTGGCTGAGGTGGAGGGCATGTTTGTAGCCAGTTGTGTGCATTACGCAGAGTCCCCTACCTCCTTTGGACTGTTCCACATTGCCTAGAAGGTAACAAATATTCCCTTCAAAGAGGTTCTGTGGCCAAAAATGTCTGTGCATTCTCTCTTCTTTTTAGAGAATCACAGGACACATTAGCACAGTAGAGGCTTTCACTAGTCTTGCACTAAAGAAGCATGAATCGCTTTCTTAAACACGTGCTAGGTCCTCTTCTATACCTTTATTTCATTCCTACATCAATCCTGATAAGTGGGTGCTGGAGAAGGAACTGAGATTTAGTGAGTGCTGTGGCTTGGATCTAGTGTGTTCCCAAAAGCCTCATATATTAGTGGGATAACTATGAAACCTTGTGCTGTTGGGAGGTAGGGCTTGGCTGGAAGGGGTGGGTGGATGCTTGGGGTTTGACATAAAAGGATTGTGTCAGCTTGTTGAGATTGGAGGTTACCCAGGGCAGAACTTTCAGTTTGTGTTATAGATGTGTAGGTGGGAAGTAAAGGAGGGGGGCCCATACTGAGAGGGGGAAGCCCATCTGGCAGCTTGAATTGAGTAAAGGAAGGAAAGAGAAACACTATTAAAGCCTCTTCTAGGGAAGGCCTTGGTCTTGCCAAGTTTTCAGACTCTCTTGGCTCCTGTCTACAGTGCTGTGAGCAGCTCTCCAGCCTCTGCCATATGCTTCCATTGTTGCTGGCTGCCTGTGAATGGACTGTCAGATCTTCTGAAACTGTGACCTAAATAAATCTTCCCTCCCTTAAATTGTCCCTGCAACAGATAAGCAACTAAGACAATGAACGCAGGGGACTTATCTGCAGTTCCACAGTTTGTGCATTGGTAAAGCAAACCTGAGTCAGAAAACTTGTGCCTCGTGCTGATTCTGGTATTGGAAACTGGTTGAGCTTGGGAAGTTCCTCTGCCTGTTGGTCTTCTGATTCCATACTTGAAAAAGAAGGGGTTTATCATCTTACAGGCCACAAAGGACCAATTTGAGAAGAGCCTTGAAGAACAAAGTTGAGGAGATGAAGAGGGGAAAGGTAACCAGGTTTCAAGGCATCTGCATATTCCTGGCTTGCTGCCATCCCATGGAAGTCCAAGGAAGTGACTTGCTTGAGAGACAGTCTCTGCAGCTACTATTGCCTGTGTTTCTTGCCCAGAGTGAAATTCTGGTCCTCAAACAGATCTTTTTCCAGCTGGTTATGCTGAGATTTTTCTTCCTGTCTCCAAATAAGGTCTTGGGACCAAACCCACCAAAACCATACCCCCTAGATATGCACCCAAGTACCAGGCTACTTGTGTCCTCTCCGGGGGCCCAGCTAAATTGGCAGGCTTTTCGGTGTGGCCTGCCAGGAAGCCACATAACTAGAGGCCCTCTGACACGAAAGAACTGCTCCATTGCCCAGAATCAGGAAGAGGATGTGCCAGGAGCCTCTGGGTGTGGCAGAAGGAATGGTGACCCTCACCTTCGTCCTTGGTCTTGGCCCTCTGCAGATTATGGCATCTGCCAGGCCCTCCGGAGACATAGCTGAATGCACAGATATGTTCCTACCAGTGGCACCAATTGCCTGGGCAAGCTTAGGCTTTTCTACTTCGTCTTCACTGCTTTTCTAACTTGGTGAAGAAAGCCAAGTACAGGGCTAAGGTCACCATTACAGCTCTGGTAGCTGTGAAGGATCCTGCAGATTAAGATTTCTGATTTTGGTCCAAATCAAACATACTGTCCTTTCTGCTCACCCTGGGGCTCCTGGTCCAGTCAAACCCCTCCTTTACGGGGCCTCATTACTCCTTTCTTCAGACCTCCCTTGGACTCTGCAGCCAGAGTTCATTCTCCTGTCTCTGTTCCCACTGCAGGTGCACTGATATTCCACACAATTCCCATTGGTCGTCATTTGCCTGTCAGCACCCCCTCCACACACACACATGGGCTGTGAGTTCATTTCTGAATCTCTGCCCCACTCAGCCTTGGACACCTGCCTGCCACATAGTAAGCCCTTAATAAAGACTACAGGCCAGTTTTTATGACACATGCCTGTAATGCCACCATGCTGCGAGGTTGAAGCAGGAGGATCACAAATTTGAGCTCACCCTGATCAACTTGATTTAGACTTAACAAGACCAAGTCTCAAATTTTTTAAATTAAATAAATTTTAAAAAGGCTAGAGTATAGCTCAGCATGAAAGCCTTGGGTTCACTCCCCAACAGCATATGCACACACATGCACATATGCATGCACACATACCCAGACAACTGTTTCAGGGAGACAAAGCCCAGGATTGTGATCTTGACCTGCTGTGGGCTCTTAGATAGACAGCACGATACATACAGACGTGCGCCCCTCCCTATACCAAATGCTAGCTAATAGAAGATGTTTTTGTTTGCTGTGTGTGACTTTGTGACTCTTCATACCCACCCCCACCCCCACCCCCGATACATTCCAGAGCTCTGATTTCACAGCTGAGCTGGATTTTCTTGCCTGGTATCTCATATTGATTTTCCTCTTCAGTGCTAGAAACTACATTCCACAGACCTGTATGTGCAGCCACCAAGCCAGGTATTCTGCAGTTTTCCAGAAGCATAGTCGAGACCTGAATCCCTGCCAAAGCCGTGCTGCAGTTCCCAGTAGCCCCGTTTGTGTCCCTGCACCCTCTTGTGTCATAAAAGGAGTTGGACTTTCTGACTTTTTCATTCATTAAGCTCTTATGTGAAAGTGGTACTATGGACCAGATAGATAGAAATCCACTGTGGTGATCCCGGAGTCAGTAAGAGAGCCACTTATGACCTTGCTAACATTATTTTAAAAGATTCAAAAGGAAAAGAAAAGATTCAAGGGCTGGGAGTGTGCTGGAGTAGTAGAACACTCACCCTGGGTTTAGGTCCCCAGCACCTTTGCGAAATAAGCAAAAACAACCCCAGAAGATTCAGGCAGTTCCAAGTCCCTTCTCCGGTAACCACTATCATCTGATGAAGTACTTAGCAGCCTTCTCTGATTTCACACACAGCCGTATGCTCAGAGAAATGGGATGGCTTTGCTTATCGGCTCATTATGTATTCGTTTTTGCTGTCGTTTACTTTTTCCTCCAGCAGGAGTCATAAGATTCTGTCCCTGTCGGCACACAGATCAGCTTCGTTCTCGTGCACAGCAATCTACAGTACAGGCGCCGCAGTGGTCCACGTGGCTGTTTCACTCGTGGTAGACATAGCCACTTTTCCATTTTTCTCTCTTACCAACAATACTGAGAAAAAAACCTCCCATCCAGACCTCTGTCCACACAGCTAGCATGACTGTAGGATCAGTGGAATCCGGTAGCAAGGGAATGACTCTTGGGGAGCTGTCTTAGTTACTTATTCATTGCTGGGACCTGCCACCCCAACGTGAGGAAGGACAGGCTTATTTTAGCCCACAGCCTCAGAAGGCAAAGCCCATTCATAGGTGGCCGGCAGTGGTCTAAGGCCTAGTCGGAGAGAAGCTGTTCACAGCATGGCAGATGGAAAACAATAGCGCAGGGCAGGGCAGAGCTAGCATGTGTCCTTCTAGGACGTTGCCCAGTGGTCTGCCCCTTCCAGCCAGGCCTCTCCTCTTAACAGTGCAAGGAACCCATAGTTGTTTCACAGTGTCCAAATACATAAGGCTTTGGGGGACATTCCGCATCCAACCCTAATAGGTGCCCTTAACTGAGAGGCCCCCGGGTAGTCCAGCCCAGCCTCTGCACTGAGAGGCCCCCGGGTTGTCACAGCCCAGCCTCTCAGCCTTCACCAGCATTTGATATTGTGGGTCTCCATATGCGCCATGAGTGATGAAGTGAGCCTGGATTTTTTGGGGACCCTCCACACCCATAGCCATTCAGACCTGACAAGCTGTCCTCCTCTCTCCCTGCCGTTCTCTCCATCCCAGGAAGGAGGGGAACACGCGGAGCTTGCTGAACGACAAAAGTGCAGTGGTGGCGCAGAGACAACGCTATGAGCAGTACAGTGTGGTGGTGGAGGAGGTAGGCCGCTGACACTGGACCTCTGCTGGCCATGGGAGACCGAGCCGGCCCCAAGCCCCTCTAAGCCAGTGTGTGCACTGTCGCAGGTGGTGCTGCAGCCAGGCGACTACCCTGGGGACGACTACGAGGACGAGTATGATGACACGTATGATGGCAACCAGGTGGGCGCCAACGATGCAGACTCAGACGATGAGCTCATCAGCCGCAGGTGAGGCTGTGGGCTGTGACATTCCAGAGGCACAGTACATCTCTGTGGGGCATCTCATCTCCTGCCACTTTCTGTGTATATGGATGGGAAGTTAAGGCCAGATCTTGCAAACAAACAAGCAAGTCATGATAGGACCAGGCCTGATGACACCTGGTTCTACCCCGGCCCATCCTGGGTGTGGGAGCATTTTTTTTTTTTTTTTTTTTTGGTCTCACAAAGTAATTTTGCATTTTTCTTATGTGTGGAGTACTTTTCCCGGTGGAATCTTATAGAGATTCCTCAAAACAGATCAAAGCTCAGCTGCCCTGAGAAGGGAACATTGGGGAGTCCCACTCAGTCTCCCCTTAATCCCCTGCATCAGTCCCTGGTCCCCACCGAAAAAAAAAAAAAAAACCCTGTATGCTGGAGCAAAGCTGGCTTGAAAAGCCCTGTAGTGTTTGCCAGCCTCTGAGCCTGCCTGCTCCTTTTCCAGCCAGATTCTGTCCCTGGGGTTGTCTCTCAAGCTTTAACCTAGCCTTTGATCTCACTTTCTCTCCAAACCTGCAGGCCCTTCACCATCCCTCAGGTGCTGAGAAGCAAAGCGCCTGGAGAAGGGCAGGAGGAGGAGGAGGATGAAGAGGAGGAAGAAGCTGAAAATGAGGCCCCCAAGGTACCTCCTTGGCAGGTGGCAGGGAGGGGGTGGAAGATGAAAAGGAGTGCGCTTTTCTGAAGCACTGCACCCCTTCTTCCCTGCATCTGGCCCTGAGGCAACCCCAGCATCACTGACAGGAAAGGGGATCCCTTGGAGCTCGTGCTGTCTGCTTGGAGAGTTGCTGACTTGGAACTCACCCCAGCTGCACATAAGGCCCAGGGGACAGATTAGAGGCCAGGTCTTTGTGCTGCCTGGATCATTAGGCCCAGGAGCCTGGGGGCTGAGCAGGGCAGCTGTCAGCTGCTGTGCCCAGGCTGACAATTCTTAAAATCAGAGAAGAGTCAGAGCCTAGAGCCCCTGAAGGTATCTGCACCCATGGGTTTGAAAGTTCGGGGGTTTTTTTGCAGCTGAACTTTTTCTTTACCTGAACCTTAATTAGAGCATCAACATATAAAGCAGACTGAAGCAATGCTTCTTTGTTCAAATGGGGTGGCAGCCTGGCACCCTGGAGCCCTTATTCTCTACCACCAGTGTTATAAGTGCAGATGTTTTAGGGGCCAGGTCACAGGCTCCGGTGACACAGGAGAGTGGCCTGGCAGGGATTGCTTGTGTGCTGGGAAGCACACTTTACCTGAGGACTCCTCAAGGGCCCAGAGTTGCATGGATTTTCCTTTTACACAGCCCAGCAGGAAGCTCAGATTTTTATGTAAAATCTATCAGTTTTCATATTATTAATTCTAGTTGTTTCATTTATGGTTGTTTGTTTGTTTGTTTGTTTGTTTATAAAAGTCTGCCCTTGACCAGTTCTGTACTGGTCCTAGCTGGCACAGAAAGCTCTTCTCATGAGCAAGTGTCCCCACTGTGTTGTGCTGTGGTGCCAAAGTGAGGCGTGGCCTCTGGCCTTGAGGCAAGCCAGATTTCAAGGGGCTTGCTTGACTGTTTTAACCTCATGGCCATCCCACCCTATACCTTCTTGATCCTGTTTGTCATCGCCACACTCCTGCAGTGGTCCACCCACCTCACCAGCCTCAGGTTCAGGAAGGTTCAGGAAGCCTCAGTCCCTTTAGCTGCCTCCCCCTCCTGATGGGAACCTCAGACCACACCCAGCTAGCCGCATTCCTGAGCTCTGCCCTGCCTGCTGCAGCTCTCTCCACCTGGCATGGGGCATCAACAGTAGTGGTTCAAGATCGGTCCCACTACAGCTGAGCTTATCACCGCTATGATTACAGGTTTTTGTTTCTTTTTCCCTCTGCAGCCTGACCATTTTGTGCAGGACCCTGCAGTGCTGAGGGAGAAGGCAGAAGCCAGGCGCATGGCCTTCCTCGCCAGGAAAGGGTAAGCGTTCAAAGGGCTTACTCTAGTGGAGGGGACCCCTCTGAGGAAGGCCTGCCTGACCACCCAGGAAACCCTCATGTAGCCCTTAGTGCTGCTGGTGTATTAATTAGCTTTCAAGATAACCCTAGGAAGCAGCTATTATCGTTATCCTAATTTTACAAATGAAAAATCTCAAGCCCAGAGGTGTCAGGGAAACTGCCAAAGGTCACACTGCTAATAGGTGGTAGGTTGAAAGCTGAACCCAAACCAGGCATAGTGGCACACGCCTCTAGTTCTAGCTACTTATGAGGCTAAGGCAAAGAGATTGCTTGATCTAGGAGTTCAGGGCCAACTTGGGCAACATAACAATTATCTCTCTTCTCTTTCTCTTTGAGACAGGGTCTCACTAAGTTACTAGTTGGCTAGGCTGGGTTCAAACTTGTGATCCTCCTGCCTCAGCCTCCTAGAGTTCCTGTACCAGCAGGCCTAGCTAGGAATTTGTCTCTTTGTCTAGAGGAATAACAGAGTGGTTAGAGCACTCACCTAGCAAGTGCAAGGCCCTCATTTCAGTTCCCCATCATCACCGCATAAGCTGGGCGTGGTGGTGCACACCTGTCATGCCAGCACTTTGGAGGCTGAGGCAGGAAGGTTGCGGTGTTCTACGCCAACCTGGGCTCTACAGTGAATTACTGGGTTACAGTACGAGACCCTGACTCAAAACACAGAAGGGCTGGGGCATGACACAATGGTGAGAACACTTAGCAAGGCCCCAGGTTCAGTTCCTTAGCACCACAAAAACTAGTCAGGTGTGGTGGCATATACCTGGAATCCCAGCACTTGGGAGCCTGAGGCAGGAGGATTGCCTTGAGTTCGAGGCCAGTATGGGCTAAGTAGTGAGTTCAGGACCAGCCTTGACTATAAAGTGAGACTCTTGCTCAGAAAAATAATAATAAATAAGTAAATAATAAAAAAATTTAAAAATTGAGCCCAGGTGGCAGCTCTGGGGTCCAACCTTGTAACCATTACTTGAACACTGCAAGGTGTATCACTCAGCATGGAACCTGGGAAGCCAACATGTGCAGGAGCTGGTGTCAGGCAGAGCACAAAATATGAGAGAGCCCAGTGAGACAGCCACCACCCTTTATGGCAGAACGGGTCACGGCAGGGACAAGGGCACCTGAGTGGGGCTGCTGAAGGCAGAAGGGTGCACAGGACTGGTCATGAGTGCATAAAGCCAAAAAGCATAGGCTTGGTTGGAGAGAGAATCTTTAACAAGTGTCCTGAGGCCGTCTATCTACCTCCCTTCTGCATGAGTAAACTGTCGAGGGGGACCAAGGATCTGCCTCCACTTGAGGCCAAGCCAGCAATAGAAGCCCAATCTCTCTTGCTGGGATTCATACAGCACTGCTGTCTGGCGACAGGAAGCATTACCAAGAGGGAAAGCCTTTGAAAGATTTTACTCTAAGCCAGGTGTGGTGGTGTATGCCTATAATCCCAGCACTTGGGAGGCTGAGGCAGGAGGATTGCCATGAGTTCGAGGCCAGCCTGGGCTACATGGTGGTTTTAGGGCCAGCCTGGATTGCAGAGCAAGATCCTGTCTCGAAAAACAAAAACAAAAAGAAGAGAAAAAAATTTGCTCTGAAGCCCATAGGGAGCCACAGGAAGTTCTTGAGCAGGGAGCGTAGCTACTCAGCCTTTTCATCCATCCCATCTGAGCATGGAGCTCTAGGCAAATCCCAGTGGTTGAAATGGCTAAAAAGATCCCAGGTTATGCCTGTGGGGACATTTATCCTGGGAAGACCACCAAGCAAGGGCGTTGGTTATAGGACAGAAGTAATGTCTCATCTGTAGCTGGTGGCCTTGGGTGAGAAAGGAAGGGAACACACGGCAGCTCTCTGTGTGTGGGCTATGGTCAGCTCACTTAGCTGTTGCTAACCCATAGGTTAGCAACGGGCTTATCTGGACACAAGGCTCGGAGAAGAGAAAACACCAGGCCCTGCCCCTCGGGGTCCCATTTCTCCTCTCATCTGCAGTTTTTGTGGTGCTAAGGAACTGAACCTGGGGCCTTGCTAAGTGTTCTTTATATTCTTAGCTGGTGGCCACTGCAGCAGGCTGTAGGTTCTTCCCAGCACAACTCTTCCAGCTGATGGGTTCTCTAGGAATGGGTTACTTGTTGCTTCCTTAGGTACCGGCACGACAGCTCGACAGCAGTAGCTGGCAGCCCCCGTGGCCACGGGCAAAGTCGGGAGACAACCCAGGAACGCCGGAAGAAGGAAGCCAGCAAGGCAACCAGAGCCAACCACAACCGGAGAACTATGGCTGACCGCAAGAGAAACAAAGGCATGATCCCCTCCTGAGGCTGCCGCACTGGAACCAGCCGAGGGCCTCCTTGCCAGCTGGTCCCCACCAAGGCCCATGTTCAACTTTGTCCTTCAACAGTCTCAGCTTGCAGCTCCTGAGAAGGCCGCTTCATCATCCACCAGCCAACCAGGAGCGCCTTCTTGTAGAACACACAGTGCCTTATCCCATGGCAGAAGAGCCCATGGGGCCAGCGAGCAGCTGCCTTCCTTAGCTGCACTGGTGGGAAAGAACAGGGAATGGAGGCCCACAGTGAGCCCCCAGACACTTTCCTTTATCCCTGGACAACAGGAGACTGTACGTTCAGAAACGACAAGGCCTACGAATAAAGTTTCTGACCCTTTCCAGCAGTGATCCATGACTTGCCATGACCTGCTCTCCCTGTGTCTATTCTCCAGTGACATCTGCCGGCTAGAGGACAAGAGGGCAGCATGGTTCTTGTGCTCTTTGCATCGACCTTTGGGCTTGTCTCTCAGATTAATCCCTCCTCATGTTGCTCTGCCTTGCCTGGGCACACTGGCCCCTTTTCTGATCCTTCAGTAGCGACCTGTGGAAGAAAGGACTAGAGGGTGGAAGCATTATGCTTATTTCCACCATTCCGTTCATCCCTGCCAGCCTCTGTCCAGGAGGTAGGTACTGCTTTCAGCCTGGTACAGGTGAGCAAGTGAGACGCTGAGGGCTGTAACACCTACCCAGGCCTCAGCTAGGAAGTGGCAGCAGGGATTGGGCACTCACTGGGGCCTGTATGAGGCCTTGACCCTGTAGATGCTATCATCTCCATCTCAAAGGTGGACCATGAGCACATGGCCGGTGCCAGAGCTGGTACCAGAACTCAGGGCCTTTGGTTGTATGTGCATTCTATTAAATCCTCCAAGATCAAATGGCTAGAAACCAGTGCGGATGTTACTGCCAAGCCCAGCTGAAGCTCTCTGAACTTGAGCTGGTTCCTCAGGCATTTTCAACCAGTTCCCATTGTGACCACAGCTGCCAGGCCTCCCAGGATGCCACTAATTAGTGGCAGATCAGCAGGGGCGGGTGTTTGCTGGGTTGGTCCTGGCCTACCTGGCCTGGAGCCCATCAGTAGAAGCCAGGGCCCATGCCCAGCTGGACCTTGATGAATTGCCCTGGATGCTAGTACCGTTTATTCGCATGTGGTTAAGATGAGCGCGCGGGACAGAGGCAGACAGACATTTGACGGATTGGTTAGGTCAGCCCGCACAAGTGAAAATCAGTAGCAATCCCTCTGTGTCTCGTGGTTCTCTCAGTGCACTTGAGTTGCGGAGCAGATGGGGGTGCTGTTCTCCCCTTGAGCTGTGGAATTCGCTGAGGTCAGACCCAGAGTTAGCCATACTGACAGGCATCTGGAAGACTGTTTCCTCCCTGGGGCATTTGCCAGTGACTAAGCTCCGTGACAAGCACCAAGCTCCCTCAACCTAGCTCTTGTCCCTGGAGCAGGGCAGGGGTCCCCAGAGAGGTCTGGGCTTCACCTGCCTTACCTGTTCACACACCTTCACTAGGGTCACCTGTGCCTCCTAGCCACTTGGAGCAGTGTTAAGGATTCCCATGAGCCTGCTGGCTTAAAAGAGTTGAAAAGACCGTTTTTCAGAATCTAGTGCCAGGCCAAACTTAGTCTTCTTTGAGAAATTGTTGCTTTTGCCTTTCGGATCTCCAGGGCACCACCAGAATGCTTTGAAGCAGCTCCTGGGCCATCCAGAACAGTGCTCATGGGCACACATTCCCCTCTGGGCCTCAGTTTCCCATATGGTAGATTAAGTGTGTTGGACCAGATAAATGGTTTCCTCTTGGTGTCAGGGAAATCCTAGAAGGAGATTCCCAGGTTTCAAGGTTGGAAGCTGCTATTAGGAGTGGGGTGAGGTGGGGACCCTGCCCCTCCCCATTTACTCACGGGGCTATACCCCCGTGCCCACCACTGTACCTGTACACGTATTTTCTAAGTGCCTTCTCTGTGCCCTGGCAGAGAACACAATACATAAATGTTTTCTGGGAAGCTTTTAAGACCTTGTATGTCCTAGAAGGACTTGGGGCCCAAGTGTCTTTACTTCTAGTCTGTGAGCATGGGGGAACATGTGTCCCTCGAAATGGGCCAGAAGGGACCTAGGGACCCATGGAGAGGCTGGGCAGGTAATTTGCCCAAAGCTGTTGGCAAGTTAGCAGCAGAGTATGCACATCCTTTCACAGTGACCCCTTAGAAACAGCCAGATGCAGCCTGGAGGAGGAAATGGCTGGCAGCTCCCGCATGTTTCCGCCACACCAGGAGCCAGGAAAATAAGACAGAGATGGAAACAAGCAAATGCAGGTCAACTCAAAAATGCAGGGGCTGCGGCAAGCAGCATGGGAAGCGAGTCAGAATTTTCTTTAAAAATAAAAGCAGAATCCGTGGTGATGTAATGCATCTGATTGTACAGACATAAAAATTCAAGTCTGAAAGGAAATGTACATAAGTGAAAATAATATCAGGAGTGTGGGTGATAGTGGTGAGGCCACAGTGATGTGTAATAATAAAATTGCTGATGTCACCATGACCCACATTTGTACTGGGCTCTCGGCCTTGCATTCTTTTGTTTAATCCTGCAAGATAGGGACCGATGTCAAAGTTAATGTACAAGGAAAGCTAGGCGACCTACCCAAGATGACCTGCAAACAACCCAGAGCAGATTCAGTTCCCAGGATTGACTCCTGAAGCCCACTCTCTTTTCTTCCTTCTTGTACTGAGGATTGAACTGAGGCAATGACCTACATTCTCCCATCTCCCTCCTTTATTTATTTATTTATTTTGTACCTAAGGATTGAATCCAGGGCCTTTGCACTTACCTACATACCCACCCTTACCATCTTTTCCTTTTCTTTTTAATTTTGAGACAAGTTCTTGATAAATTGGGGCTGAAGGAATAGCTCAGTGGTTAAAGCGCTTGCCTAAGAAGCGCAAGGCCCTGGGTTTGATTCCCCAGCACCACATAAGCTGGGTGTGGTAGTGCACACCTGTAATCTCAGCACTCGGGAGGCAGAGGCAGGAGAATTGCTGTGAGTCCAAGGCTAGTCTGGGTTAGGTAGTGAGTTTAGAACCAGCCTGGGCTACAGAGGGAGGCCCTGTCACAAAAGAAAAAAAAAAAGGTCTCACTAAATTGTCTACATTGTCCAGGCTAGGCTCAAACTTATGAACCTCCTGCCTCAGCCACCAGAGTGCTGGGATTACAGGCTAGCACCATTACGCCAACTGAAGCTCTGTTCTTAACACCTGAGCCCTGGTCCTCGCCATTCCTCTCTCTTTCAGACTCCATTTTTGTTATTCCATATAATGAAAGAAGAAAATCTAAGGTACACAGCAGAACAAGAAGATCCAGGCCAGCTGACAGAACTCCAGCCACAGGTGGATCAGACTGTTTGATGCTGTCCCACAGGTCTCAAATACATCACTCTATTTTCTTCCCTTTTTTTCTATTTCCACATTCATTTCTCCTTTCCTCCGTTTGTTTTTTGCAAGCCAATTATATAGTTCATTTTATGTTAAATCCCTCTTTAGGGAGAGTACGAGGGTATCCCCAGCTGAGTTGGCCACAGCAGAAACAGAGGGGCACTGGGGCCTGGGAGTGGGGGTCAGAGTAAGGATCACACACAGAGGAAGCCAAGCCCACGTGTTGGCCCCAAATAGCTGATGTCTGGGTTTGCTGCCTACCTGCTGGGCTCAGGACACAGATCAGCTGGAGGGAGGGCCGAGGAAGGGCCGACAAGCGCCCCATTCAACACTCCTTCCTCAGAGACCTATGAGGCACTAGCAACATGTGAGAAAGACCCAGGCTCTGCCCTCCTAGAACTCACAGTGCAAGGGGCATTGGACATTAAATGAGATATTTGGGGAAAATATTAATAATCATTGTGCTCAGTCCTGAAAAGTAAATGAATAAGTGAATGAATGGGAAGACACAGACAAGGGCAACAGAAAGAGGCCAGACAAAGAGACTTCCAGAAGCAGAGTGGTCACAGTGTCAGGCCACAGCCTAAAGGTCACCCAGGCAGAGGAGAAGGTGCTCACAAGGGATCTGCCCTGGCTTTGCCAGGAAGTCATGGAGAAGCAGCCAACAAGAATAGGGGAAAAGGCTGGAGAATTGGCTGTCCTTGAGCTTGGCAGTGAAGAGGAGGGAAAGGGGGCTTGCAGGTTTCTGGGATGCTTACAAGGAGCTGGAGCTTGGGGTCCCAGTGAAAGGACAGGTGGACAGTGGCGCATGAGCAGGCTGCCCAGGCTGCCCTGGCCTCTGAGGCGACAAGGGAGGGCCTTGACTCTGGCCAGAAGCTGCTGTTGCAGTTCTGCAGCTTGAACCAAGGTTTAAACACGCCTCCTATCTAAAGGTTACCATCTGCAGCCGTGTGTGTAGAGATGGGCACGAAATGCTGACTTCACATCGCACAGAAAATTCTCCCCTAATAATCAATAACCATCAAGTGGATTTTACGCAGACTGACAAAACTCAAAGAACCTGAAAGGGCATTCGGTCCAGGTTTTCCTAACCTGTTTAAACCCCCAAGTAGCCCTCTCCTCAGGCCCTGACACTCCAGATACCCCTCCTCCCCTGGGGAATAAGACACTGTCCTGCTTCAGAATTTCCTGGGCTGCTGTGCGTGTCTCCCAGCCATGGATGTTTGGTCCAGCTTGACCTGCTGCGGTCTGATGGACAAAAACAACAGGTACTAAATTCTAGTCTTCCAAATCTGAAATTAGGACATTGACTCTGCTTTTTCTGGCTGCAGGAGCGCCCCTCCCCCCAGCTCTGCCATGCGTCCTAAGTGTTCTGCTCTCCCAAGGAGGTAATTACGGTTTTCTCCTCCTGGAAGTGGTTTTTACAGAAGAGCCAGGCAGAAAAGCAGCTCCCAGTGGGCCAAGCACCAATTATTCCTGTAAATTTAGGGATTTTTTTTTTTTTCAGAGTTTACATGCAGGCTCCCAAGCCCTCTCCCACCTCCTGCGAGGATCTGCTTGCTCCAGTCTCTTTCCTACACCGGTTCACAGGCCTTCACGCTTTCTATTGCTGATTTGCTCTTAAAGGTGACCTGCATTGAGAGGCTTTGGTTTTTCCTCCACAAAATACTAACTCAGAGTACAAGGTAAAGGCCCAGCCAGGCCTTCTTCTTGGGGGATATGGGTCCCCTGGTTGGCTGGTCCCATGGTGGCCTCTGGGGCTTTTGCCATTCAGAGAAAGGACTGACTCTGGGATCAAAACCAAGTTGCACTCGCCACTCCTTGACTCTGGGACTTTGGGCAAGGTGGCCTCCCCTCTCAGACTACAGCCATTGCAGCTGCAAAGACAGAGGTTGGCCGGACGGGGGATGAGGCGTGTGTAGTCCTAGCCCCTCACAAGGTAGGCTCCTGAGAGGCACAGCAATACTCACAGGAGCCTGAAGAGGGGTGGCAGGTGCCTACTGCCAGTGTACCTAGTGGCTCCCTGTGCACACACACCCTACCGCTTGGCACGCTCGTCCAAAGCTCTCCTCCCTCCTGGAAGCCTCTGGGCTCCAGATGGCAGATATGAGCCAGGGCCAGTGGTAAGTATTTGGTGAGTGCTCGGGGAGCCGAGAGGGAGTGCCCTGTGCAGCGTCGTAGGACTGGATGTTGTCTGAGTGAGTTCTCAAAGCCTAGGGACAGGTGTGATGATGGTCCTCACATATGAAAGTTCAGTCACTTGCGAATGAGACCAAAGCCGACCCCAGGTTTGCCAACTTCCAGAGTCCGCGCTCTCAGTCCTTCACCTTTCCTGCCTCCCTGTAGCTCAACACTTGTGGTACCAGAAACCATCATAGTCCACATGTGATTGGCTTAACATAGAAAAGGCTTCTCACCTCCTTCATTCTAAACACCATACTTCTGCTGACATAATCTATAAGTCAAGTCACTCCATTGACAGAGAGGCAGAGAAAAGCAGAAATCTGCTTTCCTTTTTTACCACAGGCTTCCTTGTTAGTGGAGGGGAGAATGTCTCTTGGAGGGTCCACGTGGAGGATGTGTGTCATTAGGAGAGCCTAGTGAGATAAGGAAATAAGACATCTTGTCCAGCCCAAGGGCAGGTCTCTGTCGGAGGCCTGTGGAGAGGGAAACAGAAATCTGCTCAGACATCTTGGACAAAGGGCAGCGGAGGACTCAGTCATGGGATGAAAGGTGTCAGCAAGAGATAAGAACTGCCCAAGGAGGACAGGAGGTCGCTGGGGTTGAACACAAGATGGCCAAAGGCGGCAAAGGAGAACCCAGGGATGTGATCGGTCCTCAGAAGGCTGGAGAGGATGCTGGGGATGCAGCTTGAAAGCAGCAGGTACAACGAGGTGGCAGGCACTGGGATGATTCCGCTGCGCCATTTTCCCCAAAGCACTCTCTGCCTGCGATGTGGGGATGGAATTCGCTAATTAGGCACTGGTCCCGGGAAAGAGACTGAGCAGGGAGACCCAGTCATTTCTTCACTGTAATAACAAAGCAAAACCCTCCCTAAGACACCTGAGTTAAGCACATCACAAATACTATGACCTCCCTTCTTGACTCCCTGAGAGCCATTGCTACCATTATTGTTCCATTTCCCAGATGTGGAAACTGAGGCTTCAGGGGAGGAAGCAACACGACCCAGATCTCGCAACTGGAGACCAGCAGGGGTAGGATTCTGACTCAGGCACTCACGGATCTGCAGTCCACGTGCGTTCACAACAAGGGGACTCACAAGGTCCATTTCAGCAGGTTTGCAAAGCAAGGTTCAAGGACGCCTGGGTTTACACAGGCTAAGGAATTTGAACTGGCTACTTTAGGTAGGAGGGAGTCATTGAAGGTGTATCCGAGTGGGAGAGTTCATCTGGCAGCCTTGCAAGAGTGCAACGGAGAGGAAGCATCCAGGTTTCTGTGTAGGAGTCTGGAAATGAAAATGGGGCGGGAAGTAGCGAGGATGTAATCAGCACACAGACCGTCCAAGGAGGGGCTCAGGCAGCATCTTCTCTGGGCGTCATCATTGGCCTGTCCTTGGTGCTGGCCCTTGGCATTTGGTCTGTATATAAATTCAAGGAGATCGGGCTGAGGCCCCAGTGAAAGGACAAAAACGTTTATACATGGCATGAGCAGTGGACATGGGTGCACCCACTGTGGCCAGCTGTCCTGCATTCAGGTCTCCACTCTCACTGGCTGTGCTGTTCTGGGTAGGATGCTGACCTCTCTGAGCCTCAGTTTTCACCTATAATAGGAACTGGAGAGTGGTGCTGTCCTCAAAATGCAGATCTAATGACATGGCATGTTTATAGCACCCCGCCAGGCTGGGCCCTGGGTGAACGCCCAGAGCAGGCATCTATTTTTGTGTGGTGATCTGCCAAGTGTGCCGGTAGCCTACCCCGGTACACAGTGTTCGTCCTTCCCTATCACTCGAGCAGCTTCCACAACATCCTCTTGCCCAAGGAATCTGTATTCCCTCCAACTCCGTGCATTGCTCAGACACTTAAAATGCATTGATTTCTGTCCTTTCCTCATTTGTAGGACAAGATTCGCTCCTTGTTTTTGGAAGGGCTCATTGAGTTACAGGGACGAAATCTATTTCTTTTTAATAACCTCCATTGCACTCCCCCTTTATTACAAAAGCAGAAACATGCAATGTGTGCTTCCCACAAATAAGCAAAAAAACAACTGTAATCCCACCATGCAGAAATAGTCACTGGTAGGATTTGGGCTCCTCTCAGAAAAAGGGAATGTGTATGCTGGTCTCTACAACAATAGGATTATACTACACATGCTATTCTAACCATTTATTTAGGTAATCAGATTGTAGGCATTTTTCTATGTCTCTTTCACATCATTTTTTAATGGTTTATTAGGATTCTGTTGTGCCGTGCTTTACCCAGGCAATTCACTGTTGTACATTTATGCTGTTTCTAATTATTTGGCATTAAATGACAGTGAAGAGCCTCCAAGCTAAATATTTACCCACATCCACAAATCCATGGTTATTTTCACAAATAAATGCTTAGGGAAAAAAAAAAAAAAAAGCCCAGCACTCTGGGAGTCAGGTGGGAGGATAGAAAGTTTGATCCCAGCTTGGGCAACTCAAGAATTTAGCAAGACCCTGTCTCAAAATCAGAGATATAAATAGGGACTGGGGGCATAGCTCAGTGGTTAGAGAGTTTGCCTAGCAATCATAGGCTGTGAGTTCAATTCACCAGCACACATAAGCTGGGTGAGGTGGTACATCCCTGTACTTCTAGCATTTGGGAGGCTGAGACAGGAGGATTGCTATGTGTTTGAGGCCAGCCTGGGCTACACAGTGAGTTCAGGATCAGCATGGACTACAGAGCAAGACCCTATCTCAAAAAAAAAAAAAATATATATATATATATATATTCTGCCTTAGTTACTTTTTCGTTGCTGTGACTCACAAACTTAGGACAGGAAAGGTTTATTTTAGCTCACAGTTTCAAAGGTCACAGTCCACTAGGTGCGGCCGGCACAATGGAAGTACATGGCAGAGAGAGAAGTGGAGGCGGCTTCCCAGAACAAACAGGAAGGCAATCTGAGGCTAGTTGAGACTAGTCCCAATCCTCCAGGAAGGCAGGTGCAGCTTATTTATCCTTTCAGGTCTCCGCCCAGTAACCAGTCCCTCTTGCATCCAGGTGTGGCCACTATACACTGTTAATCCTAACTAACTACAATCCACCCCTCCAGACCAGACCCCAATCCACCAACATCACATGGTTTCATTAAAATACATGAGAGTTTTGGGGGACACTCCAGATCCTAACCACAACAATATAGATAGATAGATAGATGACAGATAGATAGATGGATAGATAGATAGATATAGGCTAGAAGTGTAGCTCAGTGTGAAGGCCCTAGGTTCTATCCCTAGTACCACACATACACACATAAAAATACTTAAAAATAGAATTGTAGGGTCAATTTTTTTCATTCTGGCAATAGAATCCAGGGTCTCATACATGGCTAGGCAGATACCCTACCAATAAGCCACACCTCAGCCTTTTATTTTATTTTTAAGACAGAGTTTTATGACTTTCTCCCAGGATGGCAGCTGAGTAACAGAGATACACAATGTCTCCTTCTGGACTCACTTAAGTTGAGATTATAATAAAAACTGCCTGTTCAACTTAGCTAGGAGAGGAAGGAGCACCCCAACAATTGGAAGGAGGTCACAGAAGATCAGAAATCCTGAAGATACACTGGATGTGGAGGAAAATAGCAGCCCTGGAAGCACCCCCAGGCCTGAGCTGCTGACATCCGCAGCTGGAAGAAACTCCAGAGCCTGGAACATCTGACTGAGGTAAGCACAGATCTGGAAGAAGTGGGAACTGACGGCAGCTGGTAGCACCAGCCTCTAAAACTAAGCCTATAGGTAGTGCAAAGCTCAAACACGATATTGTGGAGAGTCCAAGGCGAGCCTGGGCTCCATAGTGAGTTCAAGACTGGCTTGGGCTACAGAGTGAGACCTTCCTTGTCTACCTAACCTGACAATCAAATGTCTCTTTATAAACCCAAGTCACTGCCTACATTTTTTCTTCTCAGCTCTAAATGTGCTAACATTCTTATTCATTGTCTTGTTTACTATCTGTTTTTCCCTGTGCAAATGTAAACCCCTAGAGTTGCGAGGACCTTTGATGTTGTCCACTACAGGCCCAGGATCTAGAACAGTGCCAGATAGAATAGAGCCTGTAGGGATAATATTCTAAAAATGGAATTTCAGAGTCAGAAGGAATAAACAGGGGCTGGAGGAATGGCACAGTGGTTAAACTGCTTGCCTTGCAAGCACAAGGCCCTCAGTTCCTAATTCCCCACCATCACATAAAGCTGGGCATGGTGGCGCATGCCTGTAATCCCAGCACTTGGGAGGCTGAGGCAGGCAGATTGTCCTGAGTCCGAGTCCAGCCTGAGCTACTCCAGTGCGTTCAGGACCAGCCTGGGCTACAGAGCAAGAGCCTGTTTCCAAAAATTAAAAAAGAAAAAAAAGAATAAACATTTAAAATAGATATTGTGAACTGGGGGTAACTCAGTGGTAAAGCATTCTCCTAGCAGCTATGAGCATCACAAAAACAAGATAAAATATTTTCAGTGTCCTTTGAAATCATTGCTCTAATGCTCACAGGCAGTGTCTGATCCGTCATCAAAAAAATGGGTGCTAGGGCTAAAGGAATAACACAGTAGTTAGAGCGCTTGCCCAGCAAGCTCAAGGCCCCAGCGCCACATAAGCTGGGCATGGTGGCACACTCCTTTAATCCCAGCACTAGGGAGGCTGGGGGAGGAGGACTGCTTTGTGTTTCAGGCCAGTCTGGGCTACATAGAGTTCGGGACCAGCCTGGACCACAGAGCATGACCCTGTTTCAAAAAAACAAAACAAAAACAAAAACAAAAAAACCTGGTACTAAGCATCTTTTTCATGTTTGGATATCTGGTGAGCAAAACTATTTTTCATTGGTAATCCTGGGGATTAAGTCCAGTGCCTTTATCTTGAGCTATATTACCAGCTCATTTTTAAGTTTTTATCTGAAACAGGGTCTCAATCATTTGCTAAGTTGCCCAGGCTAAGCCCAAACTTGCAGTCATCTTGACTCAACCTCCCAAAGTAACAGGCTTTTATCACCAGGCCCATCTAGTATTTTATTTTGTGTTTTTTTCTTTAATTAGTGGAGGTGGGCATCTGCTCATGTTTGTGATCATTTGAGTTTTGTCTGGATTTACCTGTACATTGGCCATACCTTCTATTGAGTTAGTTGTGTTTCCTTTTTTTCACCTTTGCAGTACTTGGGGCCAAAGTCAAGGCCTCATGTATACTGTGGGGTTGTCAGACAAGTCATTGGTACTTTGTCTGTGGGAAATGTGAAAAGAAATCTAGATGAAATTCAGGATATAAAAAATATATGTGATGGCAGGGGAAGACAACTCAAATATTGTGAGGAGAGAATTTCAGACCTTGAAGACAAGGCTATAATTAGGAAACAAATGCTATAATTAGAAACGACTCCAAAATTAGAAATGAGCAAAGTAGCTGGATACAACAGCTGATAGATGATTCAGAGAACCAACCTCAGAATTATGGATGTGGGAGAAAGAGCAGAAGACTGCCCCAAATGTATAAAGAATTTATTTGCTGAAATAGTGCAAGAAAACTTCCCTAATCTAGAAAAAGAAATTAATTTCCAGGTCCAAGAAGCTTACAGAACACCAAATAACCTCAACCAGCAATGAGACTTGCCATGACACATCATAATAAAAACCTCAGAAATACAAAATAAAGAGAGGATATTAATAGCAGCAAGAGAAAAAACAGACATTATTCTACCAAGGCAAGCCCATTCAAATTACTACAGACTTCTCAATGCAAACTTTAAAGGTCAGGAGAGCCTGGAGCAACATCTTTCAAGGTTTAAAAGACAGCAAGTGTCAACCCAAGGTGTTGTATCCAGCAAAATTATCCCTGAAAACTGAAGAAGTAAAAATTTTTCATGACCAAGAATCCCTAAAGAAATGTGTGACCACCATCTCAGCATTGCAGAAAATACTTGAAGGAATCTTTGAGAGAGACAGAGAGACAAGCAGCACCAAAAATATGGAGCAAAAAAAAAAAAAAAAACATCCAAAGAGAAAGTGTAACAACAACAACAACAAAAAAGATTGGCATTTGAATCATTTCTTAGCTAAGCCATTAAAGTGAAGTTTCTCTGGAACTGAATTGTGGGAAGACAAGGCAACAGCACACACACAGAAATACCTAACTCCCCAGAAGCTAATGTCATGGACCCTGAAATAGTGGAACACATAAAAAAGAAGTACAAAACCAAGTAGATCAGTTGGCTTATGAAAGGTAGTCAATTCAAACAAGACATTCTTAAAGAAATGCAAGGGATCATCAGTGAGCTTAAAGAGGATTGTGCTAAACAAATCAGTATTTACTGCAAGGATGGGCTGCCAGAATACAGGCATTTTATAGAACCAAATGAGTGTGATAGTGGGAATTAGGTTAGGGGGAGGAGGGAAGGAGCAGCAGCAGGATTGTAATGTCGTGATGTAATTGTGCACAAAATCCTCAAGCTCAATATAATCATTGTACATTACACACACACACACACACACACACACACACACACACACACACACACATACATACATACATAAATATTGGGGTGGGGAAGGCCAAAGGGGAAGGTAACATCTCCAACTCAGATTCACGTTTTGAAAACCTGAATTCTTTGGAAGTTAATGGAAGACTGCAAATGGAGAACCCTTTCTTTTAGGTGTTTGACATGGTCTCAAATAACTAACAAGGTAGTGTCAACAAAGGACCCAGTGCAGAAGGAGGTCTCAAGGGCAATTTACATTTAATTGCTGATGACTCTGACTGAATATACATCAAACACAGCAGAAGTTAAATAGTCTGTTTGTCTGGTGGAGCCACTTCTTGCCAACAGCTTCAGGTGGTCCTTGGGGCTCATCTGCAGGCTCAGGCCCCAGCTCTAGGCAAACCGCCAGTGGGTGGACCTGGTTCTTCCGGCCTCTGGGAAGGATGGAATTATTCCTTGTTCTCATACTTGTGCTTGATGTGCTTCCACAGCTTCTGCATTTAAAAAAAACAAAAACAAAAACACAAACTGTAACCTTTGCACTCCCATTTTACAACCATTCCCAATGCTCAAATGAAACAACCTTCAAAGAAACCAGTAGCATGTTCTCCTTAAAACGGATAGCTGTTGTGAGCAGCAGGAAGCAACACTAGTCTGAACACACAATCCTCTCAATCTCTGAATTTATAATGTGAAGCCATCTGGAAAGAACAGTCATACTTCGACAGGAAATTAAAGAAAAAAATGAAAGAATGTCCCCAAAGCACACAATTAAGAAACAGCCTAAAAGACTGGCTCTTTAACTTCCAGATATTACTCAAGAAGTCCCAATTTGAGCCAATTTTTAATTTCCTCAATGTAAATTGGTTGGAATTTTTATTCCTAAAAGCACAGGAAAATGGGTGGGGGGCTTTCCCAGCTAAGCAGGAATGACAAATAGAAATACATACCAAAGACAGAAAGTGACAACACTTCATATTGGCAGAAGGTGCCCTACTCCTGGGAGCTATGACATTAACTGACAGTCTTCCTGAGCTGTAGAGTTAGACAGTCTTTAATTCAAAACACAAGTAAGCTGGCCCAGTCGCACAATCTTGTGATCCTAGTACTTTGGGAGGCTGAGGCAGAAGGATGATAAGTTTTATCTGCTTGTTGGTTTTTATTTTTGTGGTGCTAAAGATTGAACAGAGAGCCTGGCCTCTGAGCTACATCCCAAGCCTTTTTCTACTGTTTATTTGAGACAGGGTCTCACTAAGTTGCCCAGGCTAGGCTCAAACTCACAGTTCTCCTGCTTCAGACTCCCAGAGAGCTAGGATTACAGGCCAGCAACCCTGGGCCTGGCAAGCCTGGGCAATTCACAAGCTTAGCAAGACCCAGTCTCAAAAAAAAAAAAAAAAAAAAAAAAAAAAAAAAAAAAAAAAAAAAAAAAAAAAAAAAAAAAAAAAAAAAAAAAGAAAGAAAGAAAAAGAAAAAGAAAGAAAGAAAACATTAATTGGGCGAAAGACATAGCTCGGTGCAAAGGCTCTAGGTTCAATCTCCAGTACCACAAAACAAGACAAAAGGAAGCTCATAACCAGAATCTACAAGGAACTGAACAAAAAGAAGCCCTTCAAAATCAAAGACCCTATTGAAAAATGGGCAAAAGAAATGAATAGGCAGTTCTCAGATGAAAAAGTTCAAATGGCCAATAACTACATAAAAAGATGTTCAACAACCTTATCCATAAGAGAAATGCAAATTAAAGCATCACTAAGATACCATCTAACTCCAGAGAGATTGGCCTATTTCAACAACTCAAATAGCAATCAGTGCTGACGAGGCTGTGGGGAAAAAGGAACCCTCCTGCACTGCTGGTGAGAATGTAAACTGGTACAACCACTATGGAAAGCAGTATGGAAGTCTCTCAAAAGACTGGAAATAAATACCCCCGTCGACCTAGCAATACCTCTTCTGGGAATTTTCTCAAAAGAGTTAAGAACAACACATAACAGAGATACAAGTACGCCCATGTTCACAGCAGCACACTAACAATAGCTAAAATGTGGAAGACACCAAAACACCCATCAACAGACCAATGGATACATAAATTGTGGAACTGTGGTATTTATACACAATGGAATACTACTCATCTATAAAGACAGATAGGCTGGAAGCTTTTGTAGGTAAATGGAGGCATCTTGAGATGATCATGCTTAGTGAGGTGAGAAGCAGCAGGTGAAATATCGAATGGTTTCTCTGATATAAGAAACCAGATCACAATTATTTGATAGAACTTAATATGAGAAATAATGGGAACTGGAGGGTCAAAAGAGAGAAGGGAAGGATTTGTAACTTGGTCATGATATGTATGGGTACAAAATACTCAAGATCAACGTAAACTTTATGTTTTGCACTTACAAATATCAATAAAACCACCCACATAAGTAAATGGTTGGACAGGGCTATCTGTACAGGCCTTTCAGAAATGGCCACACACCAACTGAAGACGCACAGAACCAAGCAAGTGCTCAGTACACACCAAGTCTAACAGGTGTTGCTACTTCCTATTTTATGCTTCCAAGTTCTCCCAAAGAATGAAAAAAATGTAATTATTTAGTGGGACCATCTACCAACCACCGTGGCACTTCATCTGTATTCCCTGCAGTAGTTACTACTACAACTTATATTTCACAGATAAAATTGAAGCCCAGAGAGGTTAAGAAACTTGTCCAACTAATTCTACGGTTATCAAGTGACAATGCAGTGTATTCCCAGGCAAACTCTGTTCCTCTCTTAATCATTAATACCAAGTTGTATGCGTGGGAAGGCTTGGAAACTGAGAGTGCAATTTTAAAAGGCCAGCCACGGTGTCTAAGGTAAGTCCTTTCCATGACTGTCGCTTATTAAATCTGCCCTTAAAACTCTGGGGAGGTAAGAACCCGGGTTCCAGCCCTCATTTGCCACTGACTTACTAACGGTGCTCTCAAAGACTTTAGTTTTCGTTTTCACAAAGTGGAAATGTTAGGTTGGGCACAACAATTCTTAAACAATTCCAGTAATGTGGGATCTAAATATAAATGTTTAACGTTTTAACATTTCCACCAGGTGCAACGGGCAGATGGCAGTCTACATACAGAAGACACCACGTTTTACCCCCTCCTGGTAAAGGTAGACTGAGTCCCCGTCCCATTTCCACTCCCACTATCACCCCTCAGGCAGGCCCAAGGTCAGGATGGCCCAGGCCCTCACCCCGTCGTTGATGTGCTCGTAGATCGCGTCCGCGCCCTGATCGAAAGCGCGCTCGAAGAACAAGGCACCCACAGCGATAGTGAGCGCGAAGGTGGAAGTCCTCCGGAACAGCAGGGAGTATACCTTGGTAATAAGCGTCGGGCCAGCCATGTTTCCTTACTACCGCACTCCCGCCTCCACGCCTGCGCGGGGGCTGCCTCGCTCACGAAGACCTGTCTGTGCAATGCTTCATGGGACTGGTAGTTTCTATGAGTCTCGTTGCTCGGTGTTTTGAGCCAAAGAGGTAACTGATGACCTGCACAGACAAAGTAAAATCTCATAATATTTAGATCCTCATAGTCCAAGTGTAATAAGGCTTATCAGCCGTTTTTTTCCCTAATGATTTTTGCTCTTTGACTATTTCGAACCACAACTCCCAGAAGGCCGCGCGCTTCCCCATCTCCTCCCGGGCTGTATTAGTTTATCTTTCCGAAGCTTTCTGGGAAGGACCGGCTAATACACAAGATAAACTACGAATCCCAAAAAGCAGTGCGCGACTCGGGGTCTCACGAGGAGGTGTCGGCTACCGTCTGTCCTCGAGGAGAGAGGTACTTTCCTTGGCCAGGCGTAAAGAGTGTTAATGTCCTTATCCACGCCGGAAAGACTTGGACTCTGGCTTTTGAATCCATACGTTCAGCCATGTTCCGGGTTAGCGAATGGGTAGAAGTACAAGCGTATTTAGGCTTCCAGGAGACCCCCAGCTTCTGTCTCCATCTTGTCTTTACCTACCCCGAGTGCTAGTCTAGAGGTGTCGAAAGTCGCATGCTTGGGGATTGAGTGCCCGACATGGGCCCTGCCCGGTCCTCACTGGTAAAGAAGCCTCCTACCCCATCTGTGGTTTTGTGGACCGCTTGGTCTACTGTGCATGGTTGAAAAATGTACTATACACAAGTAGTACTTTGAAGGAGGCCATAGTGGTGATGCGTTAGCCTGGGTGGCCGCTCTTATGATAACGCTTATCTAGAGACCTGAGTGATTCCAGTACCACGACAAACAGAAAAATGTTGATGCAGAGGTCCTGAGGAGGTTGTATTCCTTGGATATTTAAGGGAAAGTAAAGTGACCCATGAATAGGTGAGGTGGGATCAGTTTAAGTCTGGCCTTACAACCCATGGTAAGACTTGTTTTTCCCTAATTGCACTAGGAAATCACTGAGAATTTTAAGCGGGGATGTGACAAGGCGTAATTTACATTTTAGTGTCATCATTTTGGCTGCTTTCTGGAGAATGGACTAAAGATGGTATGTTACTGAGGTGGATCACTTGACGGAGGATAGTGATTTAGATTAAGATGTGGATTAGAGCGGTGATCAAGTTTGAGGTGTATTTTGGGAGAGAGGGCAGACAGATCTGTGCAGGGTGCGTAGGAAAGAGGAGTCAAGAATATATAAAGTTTTGAGCTCAGTGAGAAACTCAACAGGACTGGTCTTAATTTTGTTTTTGAAGAGACGCAGTTTGAGCCGGCCTCCAGACCTGGAGTGATGGCTGAGGCAAATGGGGACATTGGTGTTTACAGGAGAGGTCTGAGCCCCAAAACAAAGGCCATCAGGATAAGGATGACGTTCAAAACGAGGTACTCCAGGACTCTAGGCCCGGCTCTGCCTCTTGACTGTGTGACCTTGATCAGGTCCAGATGTTCGGGATCTGTATTCAACTGTAAGAGCGATGGTAATGCTTAGGTAGGGTCTAGAAAGCATAGTGAAATGTTCTACATTCGGGATGAGTTATCCTTACTGTGGTTATTTGCTGTTTGTAAAGCATCCTGGTAACTTCCTGGGGCAGGAAGTTGTGAGCTTGGGAGGAAAGACTATATAGTCTGGTAATCGCCTGGGACAAAATTGCAACATCAAATCTGGCTGGAGGGAAGTTCAGGGGAGGGAATTCTTTTAAATGGAGTGAATTGGGAAAAACCATGCAGAGTTATAGGTGCGTCTGATTTTGTTTGGTTTTGTTTTTTATCTTAAAATTATCATTTTAGATTACAATTTAAAACTAATTTTCTTAAAGGTTTCAACTTTGAAGTTATTATTCTAGCCTATAAATATTATTATTTCCTTTAGTGAATGTTTGAACCTAAGTTGAACAACTGAAATTTATTTAAATACTCAGCCCTCTTTATAGTTTAATTATATTCCCTTAAACATTTTAAGTCCATTTATAAATGTAATATATTTGATTTTCTTTTTAAGTACTTCAGATGCATAACCTAACAAGCACAATTTCCCCAAGGATGGTGAGCTACTCGAAAATCTAATTAATTAAACTTATACTGAATTTCAACTTCTTATAAACAATTTAAAACTTAGTCACATTCTCTTATGTCAGTGGCTCTTGGATGAAGAGTTAAAAGAAAAACCACAGGCTCAAGCTGAGGGTGTAGCTCAGTGGTAGAGGCTGGCTTAGGTCCACAGTGTCCTGGTTTGATCCCAGATCTCTATGTGGGTGGATTCAAACACATAGGCTTCATCTCTGACTTGAGATCAGAATATTTAGGGGAGGATATTAAAGGAATTTGTAACCTTTAGCAACATCTGTTGCTCTTCAGATGATTCTAATATTCAGCAATTTTTCCAACCCCCAACCTAAAATCAGAAATATAATCTCAATTATGGACATGTATTTTATCAATTACTTAACTATATAATTTAACTTTAGTATTTTAGAATCACAATGCTTATATGAATATCTGGCGGATATTCACCACATCAAATTCTTTTCAATGTCACAGATAACTTTTAAATACCAAGAATATATGTTGTTTCTAAACTCAGAATTTACTCCATCTGTTTTCAATTCTGATCTTCCCGAAACTGTGACAGGACACTTTTGCAGTAATAAAACAATTTTATTGACTCTACAGATTATCATTTGAGACAAGTTGGGATTATCATTTCAGTGAACTAATTTCTGACCAGGGCATGAATCCAGGCCCGTGGCTTTCATTCTGTGACTTAATACCCAACATCGAGAGTTTAAGAGGAGGAACAATTTATTTTAGCTCATAGTTTCAGAAGATCTTGGTCCATTCACAGGCAGCTGGTAATAGTGGAAGCAGATGGCAGAGGTGGGAGCAGTTCCTCAGGACATTGCAAACAGGAGGCCAAGTCCTGAAGGAAGGGAGGAAGTTGCGTTCATCCTCCCAGGTCCCATCCCAGTGATCTGCCCCTTCTGGGTCCAGCCTCAGTGTCCTGCTCCTTCCAGCTTTAAGCCCCCACCACGTGCCTATAATCTAGTCCACACACCTGTAATCTACCACACACCCATAACTCCCACCTCCAGACCAGGCCCCAGTCTCGTAACAGCACATGGCTCCATAGATAATCCATCACATGAGACTTTTGGGGGGCATTCCTGTTCCTAACCAAGGTAGCTGCTTTAAGGATGCAGGGGGAATCTCATTTCTCTAGGTGTTTTTTTTAGGAATTATTTCCTAGAGAGGGTACTAGCCTGGCTAGTTAAAGTGCGTATTTCTGGATCCCCTCCAGATTTGCAAGACACAATTTCTGGGACTTGACTCAGGGGACCCCTTTTTCCCTTTTCTTCAGTACTGAGAATCCAGCCCAGGGCCCCAGGGCCTCACGCATGCTCAGCAAGTGCTCTACTCCCAGTCCCAAGAGACTTCATTTTAATAAGGTTCTCACTTGGGAGCTGTAGAAAATTTTGAGCATGGATGATTTTAAGAGGGTCCATCTGAGGTAGCTGGGGATGGGGTGAACTAAGGAGGCTGTCCAGATGTGAGGAGGTGACATCTGACTTGGGCAGCTGGGACAGTGGTGGCAGAGGGCCAGCTGGTATTTGGAGCCCAGATGAGGGGCAGGAGGAAGAGTCGGAAGTGGATCAGAGCGTGGATATCTGGTTCAGAAGCCTCCTTCAAACTATTTTTACCTATCCTATTTGGAAACTCTGGTCTCCTGGGATCTATAACCATCTGATGAGAAGCCATGTCTTCAGCCTGCAGTCCCTGGAGTCCAGATGCCGGCTCAGCTGACCACTGGGCTGTGGGGCGTGCTAGGCCAGGCCTGGTTGGAACCAGGGTTTCCCCTGATTCCTTTAGCCAGACACTGAGGGAACTGTCTGCCTTCAACCACTATCGCTAGGTGATTCATCCAGGTAAAACAAGTCCTGGGACCATCCAAGGCAGGCAGCCTCCTGAGGGAGAGGCAATAGGATTTATCCTTGCCTGAAAAAAAATCTTTTTTTTTTTTTTTTTTTGGCAGCGTATCACTCTGTAGTCTGGCCTGGTCCTGAACTCACTGTGTAGCCATCCTGGCCTCAAACTCACAGCAGTCCTCCCCCCTCAGCCTCCCAAGTGCTGGGATTACAGGTGTGTGCCACTACCCCTGGCTAATTTTTAAGTGGTGCTGGAGAATCGAACTCAGGACCTTGCACACGCTAGCCAAGCGCTTTAACCACTGAGCTATGCCCTCAGTTTCCTCCCCAATTATTTGAAGGTAATATTTTTTCCCAAAGATTTACAAACAGTTTACACTACATGTAAAATGTCATCCAGACATAGAGAGTGAATATTTGTGTCCACTCTATTCTCTATGTGTATAGATATATTGACAAGAGGGTTCTTTCTTCTCTAAAGTAAGTATTTGTCCAAGTGAGGGAATTCTTTCATTTGATTAGATTGGATTTTTAAATTTTTGTTGTTGTTCTTGTTTATTGAGACAGGAGTTGTGCAAGGTTGAGTGGAAGGAGGGGCTCCTTTGCCTTAACTCAGGAGCGTTTTGGGACATGAGGCTCTGCGTGTTTATGGTTGTCACAGATTATAAAGAGGTTTCTTTCTTTCTTATGCATTTATTCCATTGTATTAGTTACATATTGCTGCATAACAGATTACCCCAAAAACTTAGTAACTTCAAACAATGAACATTGATTTTTTTTTTTCCCTGCTGTTTCTAAGGGTCAGGCATTTGGGAGTGGCTCAGCTGGGCAGTTCTGGCTCAGAGTCCCTCTGGAGGTGGCACTGAAGCTGCCAATCAGGGTACCGTCTTTGGAAGGCTGGTCTGAGGCTGAGGCAGCTGGTCTGGGGCCGCTGGGTTTGTCTCCCTTCTTTTTATGTGGCTTTTGGAAGGAGATCTGCATTCCTGGCCACGTTCACCTTACAACAGGTCTCTCAGCATGTGGTGGCTGGCATCTCCCAGACCAAGTGATTACAGAAAGAGAGGCACTATGTTGTTTTTCATAACTTGCCCTTGGAAGTGACCTATCATCGTCACCTCTGTTCTCTGGGTCACGCATACCAACCCTAGCGGCTCCCAAGGGCACTGTACAGGGGCTGGGGGTGCAGGTGAGCACTTAAAGTGCTTGCCTAACAAGTGCAAGGCCCTGGGTTTGATTACCCAGCGTCAGGTGTGGTGGCCCAAGCCTATAATCCCATCACTTGGAAGTCTTAGACTGGATTGCCAGGAGTCCAACGCTAGAGGCTAGCGTGGGCTACATAGTGAGTTTAGGACCAGCTTGGACTGCAGGACGAGACCCTTCCTTAAAAAAAAAAAAAAAAAAAAAAAGAACCTACATGAAATGGGATATTCGAGAGTCACGGTGGCTGACTGCCACCTCCACAAATGGCGCTGAAGCCAACTGGCCTACTGGGCAGTGTGCTTAGCACGCCACATGCGTGCCTGAGTCCTCATAGTCATCTGTGAAATAGCATCATGACCCCCATTGTCCAGATAAGGCATGGAGCGTATGTCGTTTGTGGAGAGTTGTCCAGCCTGAGTGGCAGGAATGGGACTCAGACCTGGCTTGAGTGATGAGCTTCTTCTTGACTTAACGATGATGTTATATCCAATAAACCTGTTTAATTGAAAATAGTGTAAATCAAAAATACCTTTAAGCTGGCCATGGTGGCACAGGCCTATAATTCTCGCTATTTGGAAGGCTGAGGCAGGAGGATTACAGACTTGAGCCCAGTCTGGCCAACTTAGTAAGAATTTGTTTCAAAATAAAAAATAAATAAAGATGAGGGTTGGGTGTATAGCTCAGAGGTAGAATGCTCTGCTGGCGTGTGTGAGGCCCTGTTTTTCATGCCCAGCAATGCCAAGAAAGACAAAAAAAATTAAGGGCCAGAGGTTTAAGGCTTAGCGTGCATGAGGCCTGGGTTTGAGCCCCGGCTCTTGTGGGGAGGGGGAGAAAGCATTTAATACACTCTACCACTAACCCAGGAAATGATAATTCAAAGTACAGTTTCTATTGAATGTGCACGTTTTTGAACCGTTGTAGAATCAAAAAAAAAAAATGGTAGTTTGAGCCATAATAAGCCAAGAACTGTGTATGTTTAAGGAAAAGTAACTTGCAAGGATTGGCTGGGGTGGTCCGTGTGACTTTGAACAGGCTCTTGCTCTCTCTGTTTTCAGTTCTGATTCTGCCGCCGGAGACTAGCATTCTCTGAGGCCTTGAAATAAGGGCTGCTTAGATGCTGGCCCCTTACCACCCCTGTCAGCGTAGAACTTGCCACGCGTAGAACTCTCCCAGCCACCCCGAAGAATCTGGAGTGAGATTACGTGCCTCACTGCAGGGAAGAAGAGGCAGACATGTAAGCGAGGTCAGTGTGAGAAGTCTGCGTGGTTACTGCCAGCACAGGCATCTGAAGGATGTCCTTACCATATGGGCACTCCTGTCAGGGAGGCCACCCACCTTTCCCTGGCACTTCAGTTGGAGCAGGGTCCTGAGCAGGCAGGCTGTGTGCCACCCCCATGCCACCAACTCCAGATGGCAGACATGTGCCTTTGGGGTATGGCCAAGCTCCTGGTGCCGTCCTCTGGCTGCAGTTTACTGTTTACCTGTGCACTAGCAGTGCCATAATTAGAAAAATTGGCAGGTGAGCTGGAGGACAGCGTGCGGTGAGCACAAGTCCCAGATAATTACATGTGCCTCCAGCCCATGGCCAAAGTCGAGCCGTTGGCTTATTTTAGCCCTGGTCAAAGCCAGCTCCACCTCTGAGATGCTTGCATTGAAAGGAAGGAGGCTGATGGGTACAAACATCTGCCAACAGTGGCCTCCACGAGGGGTCATGGACAGGAACAGAGCAGGCTTGGAGGTCAGCCTGGCCAGGTGTTCTCACGACGCTGGTGTCCCCTGGATGTGGGGCTCGGGCCTAGGGCCTTCTAGCCATGTGGTAGCAATCCCAAGAGGCAGTGCCACTGTGGGGTCGGTAGCTTTGCTGGCCCACCGGTTGCATTCGGGAAGATGAGACCTGATTTTGTTCTGACTGTCAGTGTTATTGTTATTGACACTGACAATAATTGTTAGTGTCTCTCCTAGCCAGTTAAGCTGCGAGCAAATTAGGAGTATTTTGGAGCCATGTTTCCTCGTTTTCAGAGCAGACCCCTTGATATCTACTCGGCAGAGCTATGTGAGGATTAAGTCCTGAGTGAAAGCTAAGTGTCTAGCACACAGTAATCAAAGCTGACACTATTTTCCCCTCTCCCCCCCCACCCCGCCCTTTCCAGTCAGTCAGTTCTGGGGATTGAAACCAGCACCTGCCTACTGAGCTACATCCCCAGCCTTTTTGTTAGCTTGAAATGGCATCTCGCTAAGTTATCCAGATAGACTAGGCTCAAGCTTACAGTCCTGCCTCAGCCTGCAAGAGTTCTGACGCTACAGGCATGCACCGCTCTGTCTAGCGCCCACTCGTACACCCCTCAGTGTTGACTAGTTGGTCATCTTTTCTCTGAGCCCGGGCAACTGAAGTCAGGTGCTTTAAGATAGGCGAGGGGCTGGAGGAGGAGTTCAGTGGTTAAAGCTCTTGCCTAGCAAGCAAAAAGTAACAGAGTTTGATTTCCCAGCAACACATAAGCTGGTCATGGTGGCACACACCTGTAATCCTAGCACTCAGGAGGCTGAGGCAGGAGGATTGCTGTGTTTTGAGGCCACTCTAGGCTCCATAGTGAACTCAGAACCAGCCTAGACTACAGAGCGAGACCTTGTCTCAAAAAAAAAAAAAATGATAGGTAGGTGAGGCTTAGGTCAATGGAACCTGGTTCCACAGGCAGTTGCTTAACTGGGTGGGCCAGGGTTAGAGAAAGATGTCCTGTGGGGAGGTGGCAGTCAGAGACCTACCGTTAGGGCTCTTCTTGTCTCTCCTGCATGCTTCCTAGTTTTGTACCCAGATTATGAGGAAGAGAGCTTGGCTGGTACTGGCATTGAGCGGGGGATGAATTGTTGGGATTTCTGCAGCCCATTCTTGTTCATTCCACAAACAGGAGTGGGAACTGAAGTTGCTGGGCCCTGTTCTGTGTGCAGGGAAGCAGCGGTTGGGCAGACACACACTCAATAGGCTGTGTCCTTGTGGGGAAAGCAAACCTTCACACACAGGGTTGGCATGTGAGGAGAGAGGTGCCGTGGAAACAGCTGGTGTAAGAAGGGCTGACATGTCTATGGCATTGACTGTGACCACAATTTTAAGTCAGGTGGTCAGGGTGTGCCTACCAGGAGGCTGGGAGTGGGTGCCTGGGCCTGGGTCGTAACACCCATGAACTTTGAGCCCTAATTACTGATTCACTAAGCACCACACAGTCAGCCCTCTATCCTCGGGTTCAACATCTGTGGATTTGGCAATCTCAGATCTCAATGTTCAGGGAAAAAAATGTACTGAACATGTGCAGCCTTTTTTCTTGTCATTATTCCCTAAATAATACAATAGAACAACTATTTCCACAGCATTTACATTGTGTTAGGTATTATAAATAATCTAGAGATGATTTACATTTTATGAGATGATGAATATAGGTTATATGCAAATACGCTGCCATTTTACATAAAGGACTTGAGCACCGGGCACTTTCCTATCCGTGGGCATTCTGGAATCAGTCTCCCACGGACACTGAGAGATGGCTGTACTACTTGGTAAATCCTCAGCAAATGTGGGAATCCTTGTTTTATAGCTAAGGACAAACTCAAGGTCATGAACAAACTTTCCAGAGGTCTTCCAGGTGTAAGTGGCAGAGGTGGAATTTGAATCCTGACCTTTGTGATCTTAGAGGGTTGCACCTGTGCTCCTTGGCCCCAAGGAGCCGGTCCTGGCACCTGGGGAGGCTCAGAAACTGGCAGATGCTGTCATAGCTGTGAACCTGGTCCCTGGGAGTGGGTCGGGCACCACCTGTGTTCTGGGAGGGGGAGGGGCCAAATCCTTCTGTGTTCCAGGCAGGGCCTCCCTCCCCTACTGAACGCACCACGTCAGAGGATGAGGATGAATCATGGCAGAGAAGGCCAGCTTAGTCAGCACCCCATGCTGGTGTCGGCCCCAGCTAGACACACTCCAGCTGTCCCCTTCATCCCCATCCCTGACCCCCATCTGATTCAGTGCGGGGGTGCACTTGTGCCTTGTGCAAGGACACCTGGCTGAGAGATGAAGTTTCGCCAAGGTGCGTGTCTGCTAGGCAGTGTCTGTCCGGAGGTTTCTCCATGCTGTGCTGTTTCCTGGTGGGCACCACGGCCCACCTGGAGTAGGAGGCATTTGGGTCAGGATCCCTAGGAGATCATGTGGGGAAAGTCACCTTCCCAAAGGCCAGCTCCTGCCCAGGAACAGGACTTCGGTACATGCCTGTGGAGACAGGCCTGTGAAGCCAATGGGAAGTGCCGGCCCCCAGAACCATCCCTGGTAGGAGGGACTCTGGAGACCCAGTCCCACCTCTGTGTTGCGCTGTGGGGGGCTTGGCTCGGTGCCTACATGATGACTTGACCTGCCCAGCAGCCAGAAAGCCAGTCATTAAATAGTGGCTAGGATCATTGATTTGGTTAGCAGTGGCCCCTGAATTTAAACTGTGACAGTCGTCTAGAGCTTAGCCCTTTCTGCTTGTCCCCCAGATATGTAGACCAGATAATCACAGGGTCTGGTGCTCACTGCTGCCCCAGAATTGACAGGTGAGCAGAGGGTCCCATCACGGGCATCTTATGTGACCCCTGGAGTTAGTGCCACAGAGGCCCTTAGTGATCCCCTGGCTTAGCCACCCTCTGCTGCTTCACACCCAGGGAAACTGAGCCCAGAGTGTGACGGCCACAGCCTCACCTGTAGATCTGAAACTAGAACACGGGGTCCTATAGAGCTATCCAGGGTGATGAGACATTTCCCAGGTGCCGGATGAGAGGTGGGCAGAAGAGGGTATGTGCAGGCAGCTGTGGCCCTTGGTGAGGCTGACAAGGTAAGAACATAAACGGAAACATTGGCTGGTGTGGGGGTATGTGTGTGTGTTTAAGAAAAACAGCCAGGCTGGAGGAATAGCACAGTGATTAGATCGCTCTCCTTAGCAAGCACAAGGCCCTGAGTTTGATTCCCTAGCACCATGTTAGCCAGGCATAGTGGCACACACCCGTAATCCCAGCACTCAGGAGGCTGAGGCAGGAAGATTGCTGTTCAAAGCTAACCTGGGCTACATAATAAGTTCAAAACAAGCGAGTCCCTTCCCTGACCCCCAGAAAAAAAAAGAGAAAAAAGAAAAACAGTCCAATGTGGGGTGATATCTAAGATGGCGCCTGCCGGAAATCCTGGGGGCAGCTACCTCGGGTGTTTACCAAGGAAGATGATTGGGCCAAGCTGTTTCTACGCTGGTGGACTGCGCATGATCCCAATACTACACTGCTACGAGCACCTGGTGCCTGCCTGGATGGTTATCCACTGATTGGCTTGACTCCCGCTTACGTAGACACCACGTCCAATCGCCTGCTCTCCCCTCCTTGCTACGTTCTCCCTCTACCCCATATAAGCTTCTGTACTTCCTGAGTAAAGTGAGTTCCTGCTTCAACGGACGCCCGGCTGGGCCTGGTACTGTTGGGACGAGGGGGCCCAACCGCGCACTAACGTTTCCTCTCCTCCGGCCCTTGTGTGTTGGTAAGACCTCCACAGTCCGGTACTGACGGGGCTTATCATTTGGTTGGTAGTGTGGCTGAGCAGGCCAAGGGCCCTGTGTCCTCTGTGTTTTGGTGGGTTGTTGTTTGAGACCATACGAGCACAGGCTTTGCCATCCTGAGACCTCATCTGCCTTCTCGCGTGTGTGACCTGGGGTACCTCACCCTTTCTGAGTCCCAGTTTTGTCATTTGTGAGCTTTTGGGTCTCAAAGGAACCAGCATGGTCCTGGGGCTAAGACAGATTAATAAAGGAAAGCTGCCATGGGTATGATTTGTTGGAGGGGACTTTGGTAGTGTGATTGGAAGCGTGGATCCTGCCGCCTGGCTCCCAATTCCATCTTAGCTGCTTGCTTTTTGTTTGTTTGTTTGTTTGTTTTTTGACATGCTCTCACTTCGTAGCCCAGGCTGATCCTGAACTCAATATGTAGTCCAGGCTGGTCTAGAACTCGCAGCACTCCTGCCTCTGTGCTCGGATTACAGGTGTGCACCACCACACCCCGCTATTATGTGGTGTTGGCGGATTGAACCCGGGCACTCATTCTGATCGCTGAGCTACACCTCCAGCCTCTTTCCTCCGTTTTTGCAGTGCTGGCAGTTGAACTGAGGGCCCCTTGCTGCCAAGCACTGTACCACTTGAGTTACATCCTCAGCCAGGTTGGCTGATTCCTGGTGGCATGAGCAAGCCACTTTTTAAAGCCTCAGTGCTCTCACATGAAAAGGCACCAGCGTCATAGGCTGTACCCTACAGGTGGTCCTGAGGATTGCGTGCAGTGGTACATATAAACCTCTTAGCTTGTGCTGGTGCACAGTAGGTGCTCAGTAAACCACTAGCTCTAATAATGACTGACATTTGCTGAGCATTTATATGATGCCGGACATAATTAGTGGCCAAACCATATTTTGTTTTGTGGTACTAGGAATGGAACCTAGGGAGTTCTGAGCTGCATCCTCAACCTTTTAGTATTTTTTTGTTTTGAAATAGGGCTTCACTAAGTTGTGTAGGCTGGCCTCAAACTTGCAATTCTCCTGCCTCAGCCTCCCAGGTAGTAGGGATTTAGTAGGGATTCCCGGGCACACACCACTACCCCTGCAATTTTTATTAGTACTTTTTTTGCAGTGCAGGAACTCAACCAAGGGTCTATGCCTGCTAAGCGATCACTGCAACATTAAACTACACCCTCAGTCATGATAATTCATTTGCATTAGGAGACTTCTCTGTATCACACCCCAAACAAGCAGCTGATCATTTAGACCAACAGCCTACAGAGAAACAGAAGCCTAGAGAGGGGTCGTGACTTGCCCAAGGTCATACAGCCGGCTCCTCAGTGCCCTTTGGAGTTGGGTCAACTCCGGCAGCTGCAAAGCCACCGTTCTGTGACACGCTCCCTCGGGGACACCCTCTTCCACCCCTCCTTTACCCATTACTCTCCAGAGCCAGCCGATCTTTGGAGCATCAGGCTTTGTGAATGGCTTGGTTAAGCACTCGGCCGTTAAACGTTCATCTCTTACAATTTCAATCCAATTCCTGTAAGTTTATTGGCAAGACGGGGTACATTAGAGCTGCCAAATTTAATATATCAAGTCCACATGTCTGAGATGCGGTTTCTCGGCAGTAATGGGAGAAGAGAGGTTTTATACGTTTTTATTTGGAATGACTGGCTGTTCTTGATCCTGTTACAGCCCTTGACTTCATGGCTGCCCTCCCCGCCTCCCGCAGGAGTGCCTTTCTCCAACCTGCCTGGCCTCCTGGACCATCCGGGCGGCCTGTTTATCTCTGCATTTCCTCCCGGTCTTCTCCTTCCCACGTGTGTTCCCCCATCTGTCTGCTGTGTGGATCGGGTCCCAGCTTCAGTCTTATTTGTCAGGCCCTGGGAGTCTGGGGCTTTGCCTGCTAGCCTGGAAGCCACTTTCTGACCTGCAGGAAGTCATTTCCTGGCCCTCTCTGGGCCTTAGGAGCCTCTTGTAGGAAGTGAGGCCACAGGGTGAGGGCCTTTCTGGGCTCAGCCTTCCCACCTGACACCCCTTAGTGTACCTGTCGCTTTTCTGATCCCGTGGCACCGAAGTGGAGGACCGAGGGCCCAGCTGTGAGTGTCAGAATCACTGCCCACTTGGGCTACAGATCTGAGACAGGCTGTGGTCACTCTGGGTGAAGGGTCTTGAGACCCTGCAATATTCTCATTTTCCTCTGATCCTGGCGGGGGTCCTGTCATCTGAGAATTTAGTAATCTCTTTGGAAGCTGTTAGCATCTGCTCCCTGAGCCCTCCAGGTGACCCTAAGGTGGCTGTGGAAGAGAAGACACCTGGCAGCATGGTTTTAGAGAACCCGTATTTGTATTCTGCTTGCCAGCTGCGTGACCTTAGGCAAATCACTTCCTGTCTTTGAGCCCTGGGGTTCTGAGGGTAAGTGGGAATTAATTCGTGATCTCACAAATGCTTGATTGCAGACTCTGTACCAAGAATCATTTTAGGTACTGAGGCTCCAGCAATAAACAAAGCAAATACACGTGCCTTCGTGGATTTATATTGTTAAGGGGAGAATGACAATAGACATAGCAAGTAATTTAGTACTTCAAAGGAGGTAAGTGCCATGAGGAAAAGTAAAGCAGGGAGTGGGGAAAGCTAAGAGGAGGTCTGAGCTTTTACGTAAACGGGCCACGTGGATTACTGAGAAGGCAGCATAAAGACCGAGGGCTGAGCATGCGTGTTCTGCAGGTGCCTAGGAGAGAGCTTCCGGCCCAAAGACAGCAGGGCGGCATTTGCTTGGCGCGCATGGGGACCAGGGAGGAGGCTGGAATGGAGGTCAGGGGCATGACAAGAGAGGAGGGAAGCTGGTTCCCTGGCTACCTGTTGGAATTACCTGGGACTTTTAAAAACTACCAAGGCCTAGACCTTCCTTAGCTATTGCCGTCCTATTTTAAATGGCCAGGATTAGAGGCTGGCCATCACAAGTGTTGAAAGGTCCCCTGACCAGGCCTAGTGGCACAGGTCGTAATCCCAGCACTGTGGGAGGCTGAGGCAGGAAGATTGGAAGTTTGAGTTCAGCCTAGGCAAGTTAGCAAAACCCTGTCTCAAAATGCAAAATGAAAAATCAGTTAGGGATATAGCTCAGTATGAAGGTCCTGGGATCAGGCTTTAGTGCCACACACACACTCTAAATTAATTAAAATAAAATGAAGGATCCCTCTGGAAGCCAGAAATAGTGGTAAATACCTATAATCTTAGTTAATTGGGAAGCTGAGGCAGGAGGATAACAAGGTTGAGCCCAGCTGGGGCAACTTAATGATTTGGTGAGACCCTGTCTCAGTATATAAAGGGCTGGGGCTGTAGCTCAGTGTTTCCTGGGTTCAATCCCTAGAACTGAATATAAAAGATTCCCTCTGGAATAAGGCCTGTCAGGCCCTCATCATCAGCTCTAGAAGTTCCTCATGGGTGAGGCGCTTAGAAGTAAAGCCTTGTGCCACTCTGGCCTTCAGTTGAAGGCTCTGTGCCCACTTTAGTGTGTGGCCTTTCCTCTGGTGGTTTGTCCAAATGCTTTGTTACTTCCCAGGCAGCAGCAATACCTGGTGCAGGTGGCCATGGGGAAGCGATACTTCTGTGACTACTGTGACCGCTCCTTCCAGGACAACCTCCACAACCGAAAGAAGCACCTGAATGGGCTGCAGCACCTCAAGGCCAAAAAGGTGTGGTACGACATGTTCCGAGGTAGGCACCGGTGGCCTCCATGGTTGGGCTTCTGGATCCTGCACTCTGAGCTTTCTAATCATCAGATG
Organism: Ctenodactylus gundi; assembly: GCA_004027205.1. Taxonomy (NCBI): domain Eukaryota; kingdom Metazoa; phylum Chordata; class Mammalia; order Rodentia; family Ctenodactylidae; genus Ctenodactylus; species Ctenodactylus gundi. The sequence continues at coordinate 233,964 of PVKB01001582.1, forward strand.
AGGACCACCATGGGTCAATGTCAGTCCAGGTCTGGGCTCTTGGAAGATCAAGAGAGGAAGGAGCTGGACTTGGTGGCACAGCCTGTTATGCTGTTTCAGCACTTAGGAGGCGGACACGGGAGGATCACAAGTTCAAGGCTGTATAGTGAGCTTGAAGTTAGCCTGAACTTCGTGATGAGATTGTCTCAAAAGAAAGAAATGGAGGGCAGGCAGGGGCTGAGGGTGTGATCCCGTGTGTGGATACATGTAGCATGTGTAAGGTCTTGGGTGCAGTCCCCAGTGTCAAGGAGGGAGAGAAAGTGAAAGAGGCAGAAGGAAGGGAAAGAGATGGGAAAGGAGGGGAGAGAGAGACCAGAAGGAGGGAGCCTAGGCCTCTGGCCACAGGGGCAGAGGTGCCCTCAGAGAAGCAGGCCAGAATGGGAGCACCTGGGGCTAGAGGAATAGCACAGCTGTTAGTGTTTGGCTAGTTCCCCAGCACCATATATACCAGGTGTGGTGGTACAACACAATTAATTGGAGGGCTGAGACAGGAGGATTGCCGTAAGTCCAAGGCCAACCTGGGCTCCATAGTGAACTCAGGACCAGGCTGGACTACAGAGCGAGAACTTGTCTCACAAGCAAACAAAAATAAAACAGAATAGAAGTTCCTGTCTTCAGTGGTCATGACCGAGGGCTCAGTGCCGCACATACGACCACCCTGGGGATACTGTGTGCAGAACAGGCCTCTGGGGAGGCCATGCCCGAACCACCAGCCAATAAATGGGTTGCCAGTCTGTAGCCACCCTCTGGGTGACAGTCAGAGAAGTAGGTGGCCTTGAGCAGAGCACCAGGTCTGGAATCAGAGGGGAGGGAGGGTAGCCATTGAGGGAGAATGGCAGGGGCCAGCGCTGCATATGGGCAGGAATTAGATCCACCAGGCCTGCAGAACGCGCATTGTCCCCAGGGAAAATGGCAGCCAGCAGCCTTTGAAGAGCTTTAAGCACAGGCCGATAGAGCCAGGTCTCCACTTGCCAGCAAGGATTCTGTCACTTGGGAACCTATGGGGTAGAGGACACGGCTGTTGAATAACTGGCTGGAGGGAGAGATGAATTCCTCAGCTGTGAGAGGATTGGGGGAAGGAGGGAAAGGCTCCTCCGAGCAGGTGCGGCTGGAGTAAGTGAGCGGCGGTCTGAAGCCCCAACGCAGAGCCTGAGGCCTGTGGTGAAGGAATGGCCAGGCCCACAGCATGGCCAGAAAGGAGCTGGGGTGAGGAAAGGGAGCTTGACATTGTGTTGGGGGTGACCGGGAGCTCCTGGAATGAGCTGGCAGGGCGGTGCTGCACAAGGTGGGAGCAGGATTCCAGGGCAGGGCACAGAGCCCCGAAGGAAAAACTGAGTCCCAGAGGCCAAGAAGAGAGGGAAAGGAAGTCTGGTCTGAAACTCATGGTTTGTTACTTGCTTTTCTCAGTGACGCTCTAATGCAATGGTTCTCAGTGTTTCCTGCAGGTTAGGGTGACTTTGAGACCTTTAAATAAGAAAAAAAAAAAAATACTAGCCAAGTGCACTGGTGTATACTTGCAGTCCCAGATACTTGGGAGGCTGAGACTGCAAAGTTGCTTGAGCTCAGGAGTTCAAGGCCAACCTGGGTAACACAGCAAGACCTTGCCCCAAGAAGGAAATTTGAAACACTGGATTTGAGAGACAGGTCCAGCCTTTGCTTGGTGCCTGGATCAGAGGCCTCCCACACACCTGGGAGCCCATATGGCACCCGAATTCCTCATCTGTCTTCACTTCGGGCTCCTCTCAATCAGCCCTACATGGCCTAAGGTGGGTCCTTCACAGCCTCTGAGCCTGTTCCCTCATCTGAAGTGGGAACAATCTAGGAGTGTTTTAGAAATACTTTAATTAGTCCCTACTCACTGTAACACATCTCTGGAGATGGGGTAAGGGATCAGTGTTTTTCCTGCTGCCTCCCCACCCCGAAACAGTGCTGCCCCTCTCAGAGCTCAGGTAGCAGGACCTCCCTTCCCCCGGCCCCATCTCCCAGCCAGGTCGGATCTCTTGGCTGCATGTTCACTGTTGTCTCTGTTTATATCCACATGAATTAATGTGACTGTGGGACGGGAAGGAAGGACCAGCTCTGACTTGTTCTCCCCTTAAATCCTGATCCTGCACAGTGCCTGGCACACAGGATATGCTCAGTAAATGTTTGGTAAGGGCATGTCTAGATGGCTGAGTAAACAAACACGGGCCGCCACAGCAGCTGTTAATTTTGGTAGATGAAGCAGGAAGGGCCAACGGGTCAGATCACAAGAAGCCCTCACACCATCAGAAAAGCAGGGGCCCTGCCCAGGGCGGAGCTTGGGGATTCTCAGTCCTAGGTGCACTTCAGAGACATCAGTGCGCTTTTAACATTTTGATGGTTCCCCCTATGATGAATGAAAGCAGTACCTGCGAGTGCTCACACGCTTTTAACAGCTGTGCAGAGGTTCTGAAGTATGGTAAGGCTGAGAACCATTGGCCACTGGGTGTATGGCATAGGACTTCTGTGCAGAGCCGCACAGCCAGGGACCCTTGTTTGGCACTCAGGCTCAGCCCTCTGCCAGCCTTAGTGGTCCTAGCTTCAGGGAGTCCTGGTAACCTTTCACATCTCCCCACCAGCCTGCCTCCTCCAGGAAGGACAAGTACGGCAGGTGGTAGTATAGTATCTGTTTTCCCAGGAGGGTTGAGTCTAATAAGCGCGTCCTGATAGACAGACTCTCCCTCACTCTGCCAGCCCCACCATGGCTGTGTCAGGCCTCTCTGGATTGAGGCCCTTGGTAACCAAATTTCATCTCTAACAAACCCCTGCTCTCCCAGACACCAGTGCCCTGCAGTGAGGATCCCATGGCCTGGGCCATTTACCCAGCCACCAGGAGATCAGCAGCCATGTGGAAATAACAAGGACTCTAGACTCTCCTGCACCAGGGTTGAAGCCAGGTGCTGCCAGCTTCCTAAATATGTTTTCTTGGGCAGGTCATTTCTCTTTCTGAATGATAGTTTTCTACCTCTGCAGAATAGGAGTGTTAAGCCAGGCCTGGTGGTGCAATTCTGTAATCCTAGCACTCTGGGAGGCTGAGGCAGGAGGATCACTAGTTCAAGCCCAGCTTGGGCAACTTAGTGATTTAGAAAGACCCTTGCTCAAAAATAAAAATGGGCTGAGGATGTAGCTCAGTGTGAAAGCTCTGGACTCAATCCCTAGAACCACAAAAAGAAAGAGAAAGAGCATCTTAGCAACATATAGTGAGCTTGTAAGGAGGAGATTAGAACTGTGGCCATTTTGAGCACCTCCTTGGTCCTGCTTGCCCCTCACGTTGCCTGAGAAATAAGGTGCGGAGCCCAACGCCAGCCTCAGAGGCTGATTCCATTTCGTCATTTTCCTGATGCTTCTAAGATGTCAGTGGGGTTGGAAAATACAGGCCTCCTCTGCCAGGTGCTCTCTGTTATCTTATTAAACTTTCACAGGATCCTGGCATTTGGAAATTTCCCTCCTGTTTACGTGAAGGGAAACTGAGCCTTGGAGATTTTAAGCAGCTTGCCATGGCCCTGTCCACCTGAGATTGGAGCTCGTTTGTTTGTTTGTTTGTTTCTTTCTTTCTTTCTTCTTTCTTTCGACAGGGTCTCGCTGTGTAGTCCAGTTGGTCCTCAAGTTCCCAAAAGCTGGGATCACAAGCTGTACCCCCCACACCCAGTTCTTTGAATCTCCATTGTCATAGGCCATATAATGATGTTTTGGCCAGGGATGCAATAGGAGTCCTAGAAGATTCTATCACCTAGTGATATCACAGCCTTCTTAGAGTATTTAAGTACATCCTGCAATGTTGGCATGACAGTGAAACCACCTGATAGATGCACTTTGCAGATTGTGTCCTTGTCATTAAGCAGGACTGTGTTTCACAATAAAGCTTAAAAAATCACGGTGCTCAGGAAGCCCGCAGCCAATCCCAGGACTGAGGGATTTGCTCCATAGCCATCTCTGCTCTCTTCCAGCTGCAGTGCTTAGAGCCAGAAGACTTACTTCCCTGGATGGAACTTTCCAGCAGTCATTCTGGATACTAACTCAACGCTGGTTTCCACCAGTTTTTCCTACCTTGATTTTCATCACACGGCTGTGGTGTCAAATGCTGTATTCTGCAGACTGACCAAGTATCAATCAACCAGAATCTGTATATAGGCTGGGTGCAGTGGTACACATCTGTAGTCCCAGCTACTCAGGAGGCTGGGGCAGGGAGATCACTTGAGCCCAGTCTGGGCAACAGAGAAATACCCCGGTATCAAGAAAAAAATTGTGAATAAGGCACCTGGACTCAGAGGCTCTTTTATCCATCCATGGGATGAGATGAGAGACCAGGCTGGGCTGGACATTTGCCTCCTATCTTTCTCAGAGGCTGCTGGGGTAGAAGAAAAACCATGGGCTTCAGAGTCCAAGAGACCTGGCCTCAGCCTGGAGGAATAGCGCAACAGTTAGAGTACTTGCCTAGCAAGAACAAGGCCCTGAGTTTGATTTACCAACACCATCTAAGCTGGATGTGGTAGTGCACACCTGTAATAGCCAGCACTCAGGATGCTGAGACAGGAGAACTGCCGTGAATTTGAGGCCAGCCTGGGCTACATATTGAGTTCAAGACCAGCTTAGATTACAGAGCAAGACCCTGTTTCAGAGAAAAGGGAAAAAAAAAAAAAAGGATTCACAGGAATTTATACAGAGAGGTCCGATGGAGCCTGAATTAAAGAAAAAATTAAAAAACTGGGTCTGGTGGTGCAGGCTAATAATCCCAGTACTGTGGGAGCCTGAGACAGGAGGATTGCAAAATTCAAGCTCAGCTTGGGCAACTTAGCAATCTAGCAAGACCCTCTTTCAGAATATAAAATAAAGAAGGACTGGGAATATAGCTTAGTGTGAAGGCCCTGGGTTTCATCCCCAGTACAAGAAAAAGAAGGAAAGAGAGAGGGGGGAGGGAGAGAGAGAGAGAGGGCTTCCCAGGTGGTCCCATTGTGTGGCCAAAGTCAAGACCCTCTGACCCTACCCTCTGACATCAGTACTGGATATCAGGTGGGTCACCCACAGCTTGGACTTTGCCTAGCAACCCACCCATGGTTATCCCGGGGTTACACCCCTACTGTGTGGGTGGGTGGGGTCTCTTTTCTCATGATTGTATCCAGTCGAAGTCCATGCCCCCATGCAGCTACCACCGTGGAAGAACCATCTGAACTCAGTCTTCCATTCTTTTTGCAGACGCAGCTGCCATTTTGCTGGATGAGCAGAACAAACGGCCCTGCAGGAAGTTCCTACTGACAGGTAGAGCCTCCTGCTCACCTCAGTTCCCTCCAGGGACTGGCAGTGCCCTTTTGGGCCTGTACAAGTCCTGCGACCAAGGCTGCTCTTCTGATCAGTCTTGGTGGTGGTCAGTCAGGGCCACCTCAGGGCCTGGACCTCAGCTTGTTAGACCTAGAATGTGATCTGTTTGTTTTTGTGCAGGAGGATGCTTCCATTAGAAAGCAAGGACAGGGGTAACAGCCTCTGTTAACTGGAAAGGGGCCCCCACAAGGGTTTACCCTACAATGTGATTTTATTGGCTTACTCAGAACAAGCATGAGAAATATTAAGTAAATCCAGGGAATACTGATGGGTGGAATAGACTAATTGATTAAATTATCCCGGGAGCCTGACCTCCTGTGGCATCCTTCCCAGTAGGCAGAGCTGGAGACGGTAATGGGTCTGATGTTCTGAGGAAGCTTGGAATCAGAACCAAGGATGCTAGGTTTCCATTCACTGCTCAGTACTCAGCTCATAAAGATGAGTGTAGTTCAAGGAGATAAAAACTTCAGTAAGTGAAAAAAGCCAGATGAAATGAAGGTTAGGAAAAATAAGGTAAGTTAGGAGAGTTATTAGTCTTCATGCTTGCTCTTGAGACCCTCTGTACTCACTGAAGAGTATGGCCCTGGCAGCCAAGGCAAAAAGGAGAACCTTGGTGATTACAAGGGAGTGTGGCACTGGGACAGAAACTGCTTTCGAGCTGAGTGAATGGTCATGCTTCTTCTGGAGAGGTCCTGCACCCCCAATGGCCACTAGGCCCTCAGATCAGGGCCTTTCTCCATAGATTTGGCTCTGATGTGCATATACCCCAATAGATTACACTGACTTAGAGCACTGCCAGTCTCTTTCTATTTTGAAATACATTTTGGTGTCCTTGGTTGAGATTGGGAAAGCCATCAAGACTTTGGTTCCTTCTTGGTAGACTTGCCACCAAGGCCTTTCTGAGCAGAAGAAAAGTCATCCACAAAGTCATGAGCAGAACATGACAGTCAGACAGGTTGCTCTAGATGTTGAATGTAGACAAGGCCAGAGAAAGACCAGTGTTTTGTTTCCTAGGCAGGAGTTGATACTCTAGGCCTTTAAGTTATGCCCCTAAAACTCTGGAACCCATCATCAACGAGCCTGCAGTCCGCAGTGGGAACCCTTCCTGTGTGGCACGTAACTCTTTCTTCCTGTTGTAGGCCAGTGCGACTTTGGCTCCAACTGCAGATTTTCCCACATGTCAGAGCGAGACCTGCAGGAACTGAGCATCCAGGTGGAGGGTATGTCACGTCAGGGGTCCTGAACAAGGCAGGAAGGGGTGTTTGATCTGCACCCAGAAGAGCTGTCCTGTGCCTCCCCACTTCTCCCTCACTGGCAGCCACTCCAGAGGATAGGCCAGCAACTCTCCAGTGATGGGGGCCCCTGAGTTCCCTGTTTGAAGTAGGTGTCAGGAACCAGGCTATGAGCCCTGAGGTGCCCCTTATCCCTATCTGGGCCTGCTGCTAGCCTGGCAGTTGTTCCTGGATACTCGCTCTCCTTCCTTCCTTCCCTCCTTACCTCCCCCTCAGAAAGGCACCATAGGAGTCCCTCCTTACACCTGGCAGCGTTGTAACACCTGCAGTGCTTTGGGGGAAAGGGGGTGAGGAAGCACTTTCCCTGCCCACAGGATCCTCACAGTCTGACAGTTTAAGGGAGAGGCAAGTTTGACTTTCATGGAAACTGGCATGTCTGCATTTGGAAACTTTCCTGTTTCCTTCTCAAACAGAACAAGGGAGTTCCCACTTGTATGTCTTTACTGATCTTCTCCCATAGCCTCTAGAGATTAAGGCCAGCACTCAGACAGAGGGGCCACAGCTGAGGGTAGACTTGAGGTTCTTTGGGAGTCACTGCTTGCTCTTTGCTGTTCAGCGGCCTCGGGGGAGCCAACAATGTGTCTGGACAGTGAGGTCTTGGCCCTTACCCTTAGAAGGCCTCACTCCCTTCCGCTCAGTGATTCCATAGGCTCTTGTGCCCTGCCTGGGGGGCCAAAGGTGATGTCACTACAGCTCTGGCACCCATTCTGGGTATGTAGGAGCTTTCCCAGGGCAGAAGCAAAGCCTCATGGGACTGGCCAGAAAGTCCTGGAAGTGGTAGCATCTCCAGCTCTTCACTGACTGTGGGCCCTCAGGTTAGCTGATGGTCAGGAGCGCACAGACCAGTGGGTCTGGAGCTGGAGGCTGTGTCTGGTAGAGACAGAGACAGGGTGAGCTCCAGAGGACTGGCACCGGCCTTGTAGACTTGCCACGTGGCTGTACCTCTTGGAGCCAGTGCTGTGTTCCTTGGGTGAGAAGAGTGAAGCCGGAGTAAGAGGCCATGGTGTGGGGATATGTGGAGGAAGCAGTCGCATGGAAGGACTTGGGAGCAGCTCTGTTCTGACCTGTCAGCCCAGTACCCCCAGACGCTTGCTGCAGCCTCACAGGGCTTGCTCAGAACCCACCAGTTCCGAGTACTTTGAGGGTAGGGTTCAGGCGGGCAGGATTGTGTCCCTCATCCTTCTTTTTCTGTCTGTCCCCCACAGAAGAGAGAAGGGCCAGGGAGTGGCCAGTGGACCCCCCTGAAGTCCCTGAGGGCCATTTGGAGGACTGGCTGGACAAGAGAGCCAAGAGGCTGAGCTCAGCCCCAAGCAGCAGGTACAGCCCCTGAATTCCTCTCTCCCATACCCACTGGGAGCAGATTCCCAGGCAGCCTGTCTTTGTTGGAGCTGAAGAATCTCTGTGGCCTGTCCAGGCACAGGAGTCACACATCGACAACCCCTCACCCTCGACTCTTAGGGTGGGCCTGTCGGAGGCCTCTGGGTCTCCGCATTTGCAGGTGCCTGTTCCTCGGTCCCCATATTTACCGGCTCATCTCCTTATTGGAGTTGGCTGTTCGAAGGGAGCCGGGTGACTGAACAGATTTGGCTCCACACCACGAAGGAGGGGTGAGAACTGTGGGGGCCGAGCTCCCCGTATGCTGAGCTCCCTGTGTGTTTGTTGCCACTGTTCCCTCTAGGGCCTGCAGCAAGGGGACCTGAGACTCCCAGGAGGATGTGACTGACCAGGTGCCCACACTGGGGAGAGGCAGCACAGGGTGTGATAACAAAATTATTTTCTTACCCCCTCTATGAGGAGGGGGCTGAGCACTCGGCATGCACAGAAATGGGCAGGGCCTCTTCACCTCTTACACAGGAGCATACTAGAGGCAGGGGATATTGTGTGGGCTGCGTGCTGTCCAAGGTCCACACTTCTGGAAGGGAAGGGTATAGTCTGCACTTCACATCAGCTGACAGAGGCACAGAGACAGGCAGAGGCGTCCGCAGCTGTGTGGCAGCACAGCCACAATGAAGGCCGGGTTCCCAGAGTCCCCCACAATTACTGAAGTGAAGGAGAGAAGGGAAGAAAAGGGGACAGCTCAGGGACAGGTCCTAAGCTACGTGCTGTACGCTACACGTGACTTTTAACAAGCTGCCCCCACCCCCACCCCGGGCTTCTTCACTTTCCATCTTGTGGCGCTTTGGACCCAATTTATCTCTGTGGTCTGGCCCACGGGATGGCTGCCTGGCATGAGCCAAGGGACCTGCTTACAGTCTGTGGTGTGAGGACTTGCCTTGGGGCTCTGCCAGGAGGTGAAGACAAAGTTGTTTTCCCAGTGGAAAGAGATTGTTAGATATTTTTAAATTAACTTTGTCTTTCACCTTTATTTTAATCTTTATCCAGTGTTTGTGTCCTCACCATGAAAGTCTATGTACAAGTTGGGTGTGCTGGTACGTGCCTGTAATCCCATCACTCTGGGAGGCTCATGCAGGACGATTATAAATTTAAGCCATTCCTGGGAAACTTAATTTAATGGCTCATTATAAAAAAAGAGTAAAAAAGGCCTGGAGATGTAGCTCAGTGCAAAGGCCCTAGACATGATTCAAGTCTTGGAATACAGGCTAGGGTGTATCTCAGTGGTGGAGCGCATCCCCAGCAAGTTGGAGGCCCTGCCTTTAGTCTCTGGCATCAGAAAAGAACAGAAGTTGGAATATGACATCTTTTCCTTGGGACTGTCCAATGAACGTGACTTTGGTTATGTGGGACCAGGCAGTATGCAGAAACCAGGTCCTGTACCCTAGGCTCCTTCAGCCCATGAGCCAGAGAATTAGAGCTGGTCAGAGGCCACCAGAGATCTCTGAGGATTTCTGTCCTCCCGCCCCCACTGTATCCTGGCATCTGCTCTGTCCCCTTCCTGGGGACTGCTCCCGCATGAGTTCCTCCTGAGTTCTGCTGTTTGTGGGCTGTGTCGTCCTGGTCACTCACCTGTCTGCTCTGTGGTGGTCTGTGCTGGCCGTGGCAGCCTGGGCATTTCTGGGGTCATGAGGAAGGTTTGGAAAGATCCTGTGGCTGAGCTGGAGTGGGTGTCACTGAGAGGCAGGGATAAGGTGCTCCGTAATCCCTGCCTGGGTTTAGACAGACATGACCCAGCACTATGTGATGCAAGGCACTGTGAGCATGAGGCCCGGAAGACCAGGGAAGGGGATGGAGAAACGGCTGAGTGAGTGGCCCCGAGTCACAGGAGGGGTGGAAACAAGTGTAATTGAGTCGGTTTGTTTATGGTATGCCTGGCAGTTGGCCCTGGCATTCAGAGAGATTGGCACCCCATTTTGTAGCTAAGAATCTTAACCTCTCTATGTAGTGTGACTGTTCTGTTTGCAAACCCATCACTTGAGAGAGAGAGGCTCTTGGACCCCGAGCTCCCTCTGTTGCCAGGGCCACTGCCGAAGTTCTTGCAGTGGCTAGATGGCAGCTGCAGGGTGGCCGTGGCCAGTTCTGGAAAGGCTCCTGCAGCTGGGACCTGCCTTAGGCTCTTGAATGTCTGCATCCTGCCCTCTGGGCAGCTTTCCCTCGGGCTACAGCCTGGCCACTTGTAGCTTGTGCTTTCTGCACAACCTCCTGTTTCCTGCACCCCTGCCACCTGTCTGCCTGCCTTCGGAAGGCTTTGCCAACATGAATTACTCTCTGAGCAGAACCAGAGCAAGCCCATCCAGCCCTGAGGGAAGAAAAAGAGTTCTAGAAGGGAGGTGACCATTTGTTCTTCCTGTCATCATTGCTGTCTGGGGCTTCGACATCCCTCTTCCTGCAGGGTGGTCTCTGAAAACAGGATAATTCCCTGCCGACTTTGGGCTCTGCTTCTGCATCCACGGATTCACCCTGTGTGTTAAGCGAGTGGGGTTCAAGCCCCAGGGCCACCTGCTTAGGTCTCCAAGCCTCTTCCATAGCCTAGAGACAGTCCTGTGCACACAGTGCCCTTGGTCAATCCTGGCTCTCATAGGTGGCCACAGCAGCCCCTCCCAGGTCTTCACCACCCTGTGTTCTTGGACTCCATCTTCTACATCACACCCTACCCTGCTTCCAGACCCCAGCCTGGCCTGCTCACGCCCACCCAAGCCACCCCTACCTCGGGAGGGCTCGGGTTCCTCAGCCTAGCTGGCAGGGCCTTAAAGCACCTGCCCACTTGCTCGCCTAGCCCATGGGGTCATCTGCTCATCTCGAGTCTAGTCTCTGTCCAGCACAATGGACATTTGACAGTTTCTCAGATGAGCTGGCTGTTTGTGATGTTGGGGTACCCCATGCATGGTTTTACCTGCCTGATTCTGACTCTACATTTCTGTCTGGCAAAGTGCCTCTGCCTCTGGGTTTTAGAAATACACATGTCCCTTCTAGCCCTGGCTCTTCCTCTTCTTGTCCTCAGGCAGGTGTAGGTGGGACCTGGACTTGGTGACTGCCTGGGGGCACATGTTGGGGAACAGGATCCCCCTCCTGGATAGCGGTTACCTGGATGTTTGTGCTGTGGCCCCTCATGGGGACTGGTCTAGGGGCCCCAGGCAGCCCCTGTCTGTTCCTTCCCTGGGGCACAGATGGCTCCGCGTCCACCTGGGGCTTCAGCCCCCACAGCCAGAACAGAGCTCCCCCAGATGAGCCCGGCCAAACCTCCGTATAAACAGGGACACCGAGACTCCCTGAAGGCACCGCCTGCCAGCACGTGCTCATCCCTCAGCAGTGACCCTGAGGGATCAGCCACGAGCAGACAGCAGTGGGGGAGCGGCGGCTTCAGATGCACAGACTAATCCCTGGCCGGGCCAGGCCCTGCTCCCATTGTTGGCTCTTCTGATTGTGACTTATCCCTCTTAATCTCCCTATGCACCCCTCTCTAGGCCAGTGCTACTGTTCTGGGCCCCTTGACCTCCATAAGACCTTATTTCCTTTTGATGAGGTCCATGGCTGGGAATGAGCCAGGGAACTGCTTCTGTCCTTGTGCACAGGGCAGTCGGGCCAGGGGAGAAGTCCTGAGCAGGGTTCTGCCACACGTGCACCTGTGCACTCTGTGTATTCTGCAGGGCTGCTAGGGAGGGGTCTGTGGCTGGATGGTATGTCTGGGGCCCTGGCAAGACGCCAGTGTCCATGAGCAGACTCAAGTTATGCCCTCTTCCTGTTGGGAGCTTCCGGGCAGATGGGCACTGGGCTGGGCATGGACCCTTTAGCTGCGATTCAGCTGCCCAGGAATCTGCGCCATTTACTAGTTAAAGGGCCCAAAGGTCACAGGCTGGGGCCTCTCAGGGAGAGCCTGGTGTCACTGTGACCTCATAGGGAGCCCTGACTTGGCTGGCTGCTGGGGTATCCCCTTCAAGCCACTGTGGAGCCTCTCGCCCCTACCCTTCCCTGTGGCTGCTGGAGTTTATGAAATCTCCCAGCCCATAAATCACGTTGAACTGCTTTCTGTGCTCTCCAGCAGGCAGCAAGCCATTGAGAAGGGATGTCCCTGTCCTGTTGTAACAGGAGCCCTAGAGGCTGCACTTAGGGCTCTGAGAAGTCCTTAACTCTGTCCTGTGGTCGGTCACAGGGGGCATCTGGGTGGGTGAGACAAGAGTCCCTAGGCAGCTGATCCCAGGCCCCTGCCCACCACACCCCACCCCACCTGAAATCTGAGGCCTGCCCAGCCTTTCCCTGCAGGCTTCTGGGTGCCCAGGCCTAGTTTGAGCTGCCGGAACTTCACCTTCCCTGAGTGCTGGAGGTAGGGTGGGTTGCAGCAAAAGCAGAAGGAACTGAGGGGGTAGGGGACTGACCGTGTCACCTGGGCATATGACAGGCTCCCTGCATCTCAGCTGCCTCATCTGCAAAACCGGCTTTGCTTGGGAATCTTGAGATTTCCCTATGCTGTGGTATCTGGCCCCAAAACAGTGCCTGGTCAGGAAGAGCTCTCGGCATGGCTTCTGTCGCTCAGCAGTCTGGGTACTGAGATACACACAGAACCTTTCTGTATCTGTCAGCTCCAGGTTTTGTGGGGGAGACCAGAAGCCTCCAGGTGAGTTTAAAGTGCTTTATAGCCTCAATCGGGCACTATGGCCCTAGAGTGGGCTGAGGGGGCCTGAGGCAGCAGTCTGTGGTGGTGAAGGCCACCCTACACTGGATGGGCTTTGCTTCCCAGAGGCAGCGCTTCAAACCAGCCCTGAGTTCCTGAGTTCTGGGAGAAGTAGCTTGCAGGAGGTGAATGGGAAGGGGAAAAGTGAGGAGCATGAGAAATGAGGCTTGTAAAAATATTTTAGACAATATTTTTTTCTGATTTCAAAGGTCTGTGTGCTTGTAAAACTTTTGAAAAGTATAAAGTAAAAAAAAACATAATTGCACCACTCAGAACCACTTTTACATTTTTCTGTCTTTCAGATTTTTATGCATTTATATATGTTATATATCTTTAAACAAAAATAGTATCATGCTATATACATTATTTTATAAGCTGCTTTTTATCCTCACGTAGTATGTCTTTCATCAGTGCATATAAATCTGCCTTAATGTTTATACAGGCTGCATAGCATTCTCCATGTGGACGTGCATATATATATTTAATCAGTTCCCACAGGTGGACATTAAGGTCATTTCCATTCCTCTGAAGGCCATTCTTACAGCTCAGTCTCTGTCTCCACCCCAGCTCTTTCCCTGGGCCCAGTTCCGAGGGCCAGGCTGCTGGCTCTATGGGTCTGCTTGTTGTCAAGACTCTGCTTCCAAGGTGGCGGGAGGATGAGCTGCGTCTGGGCTGTGCCTCACTCTTAACGCTGTGTCCTTAATCTCCTTAGGGCTGAACCCCTCAGAGCCACCGTCTTCCAGTACCCTGTGGGCTGGCCGCCAGTCCAGGAGCTGCCCCCATCCCTGCGGGCACCCCCACCTGGAGGGTGGCCTCTGCAGCCAAGAGTGCAGTGGGGCTGAGGCCCTCACCTGTGCCCAGCTCCCACTGGTCGGCTGAGTCACGGTCACAATGAAGATGCCTGTCGTCTGGTGAAGCCAAGCCCCCTTTCTGCTCACCCCGTGAGTCCTGAGACTGGGCCTGGCTTCTTCCCCAAAGCTCAGGATCCTCCATACCAGCTGCAGTCCTCCTGCTCTGGGTCTGTGCTGGGCAGCGGAACCCCCACTCCTCCCTTCTCCGCCTCACCCTCCCTCAGGGGATGTCTTGAGAAGATGAGTGAGAAAACTTTCAGTTGTTTATAAATAAAGCCTGTCCCCGTGGTGTTTTAGCTCTTTCTCCCTGCTAACATTCTCAGCTTCGTTTTCTCTAGCCCCGGGTCGGGACAGGCAAGGCGAGGAGACAAGGACCTTTTCAAGGTGCCTGTGCTTGCAGCCCTTCTTGCGTGGGGACCAGTGGAAGCTCAGCTCATCTGGGCGGAGTGTATGCCCATTGCCTAGACGTAAGCACCCCTGGCCTGGGGACAGGGGCCCAAGGATTCTACCTGCCATCCCACATCTGCCTGTGCTGAGCTGGTACCAAGCACTGGGGATGGCACACCTGGGGCAGCAACAAGAGCTGGGTCTCTGGCCGGGAAGGGGCAGAGAAGTGGAGTGGGGGGAGTGCTGATGGGCAGGCTCTGGGCTTGGAAGAAATGCCTGGCTGTGGCTCTTGGCACTGAGAGTGCTGGGCTGTGCCAGCTGCTTGGCCCAGGGGGTGCCCCAGGAGCCTCTGAAGGTTCTGCCAGAGGGATGCCCTGGATGGGAGGAGGTCAGTTGGACTACAGTTCTAAGTTGTGTTCGGGGAGTGACGTGGCCCTTGGTCGCTGGACCACTGGTAGGAGTTGGGGCGGGTCAGAGGTCTCAGGAGAACCCCAGATGCCCCATCTCCATGAGCTTCTGCCCTTCCTGAAAATCCCTGCTGAAGGAGAGGCTGAAGCCAGGTCTCAGGCCCTTGGACCCTCAGGCTCACCTGTGAAATGCGGAGGCTCAAGCCCCACAGGTACATGGTAGAGAGCAGCGGGGATTGGGTCTCCGGAGTTAGAGAAAGGGACCCAGGAGACCCCATCCTTGTGCCCTTCTCCATGAGGGTCTCTGGCCCCACCTTCACCTTGCCCTTACCTCTGGACAAACTCAGGGACCAGAGCTGGAACTGGCTATGTACCCGTGGGCAGGTGGCTGCTCTCCCTGGGCACACTATGCCGCTCCTGCCTAAGGAACAAGCACAGTAACTGGATTCTAGGGTCCCTGTCCAAACCCCTCCTTAATTTCCCAGGACCTCCTGGACAATAGGAAGAATAGCGCTACATACAGGCCAGGGTGGGGGCACGGGCCTGGGAGCTGTCCTCAGAGCCACCGCGAGTTCCTACGTGGCTGGGCCATGGCTCCATGCGAGGCCCGTGGGAAGAGACGGGTGGGGTCATCAGATGTCCAGACCCTGAAGTACACGCAGATGGCCCCGGGGGCAGCTGGGGGAGGGCTGCAGGCGGCAGTGGGTGGAGTGGGCCTGGACACCGCATGCGCCAGACAGCGCCGGGCAGTGCCTACTTCATGCCGCTGCGCAGCACCTGATTGGCCGCGATGAGCATGACGCTGATGATGAAGGCGATGGCGAAGGCGCAGATCAGACTCTTGCGCACACACGTCTGGCGGATCTGCTGGTTGGAGCAGGCTGCGGCCAGCCATCAGGAGCGCCAAGACAGAAACAGAAGGGGACAGACAGCAATGGAATCAGGAGCTGCTGGCACTTGCACACATGGACTTGACCTTTAGGGGGACCCAGGGGCATGGGGCTTTGAACAGGCAAGGCCTTCTACCTCTGCAAACCCTGAGGCGTTCCCCTGCTCAAGCCGTTGTGCCCACCCGTGAAGGCCCAGGACCAGGCACTCACTCTCCACATCCACAGGGCACTCCTCTGCCGTGCCCAGGTGGCTCTCCTCCTCTGTCATGATGATGTTCTCTATGTCCTTCATGGACAGGTGCTCACAGAAGGTGTCATAGAGCAGCCTCTTCAGCTCGTCCACTGTCAGCTTCTGCATGTCGCACTTGGGTGCGGGTTGGGGAGAGACAGTGCTTTGGCCACGGCCCCACCCATCACCCGGCAGTCCCCAAGCCCAGTTACCGGCCTCCTGATTGTGAGAGGTCCTGACCAACAGTCGCCTCTCCCCTCTGCAGGAGGCACTGACCAGTAGACAGGAGTCTGAGGTAATCATCTGCCTTTTACAGTGTGAGCCCAGTGATTAACACGACCCATCATGCCTCTTCACAGTGTGCATACCTTCCAGAAGACAGTGTCGAAGTCAGTGCCATGGAATTTTTCTGGGATCCCAGAGGTGGAAAGCTTAGGTCCCAGAAGGGTCACAAATTCCTCAAAGTCCACTTGGCCATCACCTAGAGCAGACACAGGTCCAATCATGAGGGAAATGCTCTTGACACTTCCCGGGGCTGTGCTGGTAACTTCCAGAGAAGCAGCAGTGCAGCGAAGGTGAGAGCCAGACGCCCTGTGGCGCCTAGCATGTCGTTCTGCCCATTATGCTGTGGATAAGACTGAGGATGACCCAAGGCTGTGCACTGAGTTGCTCTGTCCTGGGGCCCTACCCAAGTGCTCAGCTCCCTTTCTGCTCACCCAGGTCCTCAGGCCTTCGCCTGCCCGACTGTACGATGGAGAAGTGGGTCGGGCTGAAACCCAGCCTGGGCAATAAGTCAAGGGCCCAGGGGAACTGGGATGGAGTCCTGGCCTATCGTGGGTCTACAAAGGACCTTGGGCAGGTCCTTCCTTTCCTCAGCCCTGAGTCAACTTCAGGCAGATCTAACATGGCAAGCTCTGAGCTGGTACTGTGGCCCCCAAAAGAGACGAGGCTCCACTGGGTGAGGGCTAGGTGAAAAGCAGCAGGTGGCCCACCACTGGAGCCAGCATGTGGGAAACACTCTCAGTTCACTCAACTTCCCGTGGTGCCTGAGTAGCATTTTGCTGAAAAAGACGGGTATAGGACCTAGAATCCTCTGGCCTATTCCTGGAGCCCAGGTGACGGCTGAGGAGACTGAGTCGGGGCAGTGCTCACCATCCATATCCAGCCTCTGGATGATAACTTCCAGCTCCACCTCGTTGGGCATGTAGCCCAGAGATCGCATGGCCGTGCCCAGCTCCTGCTTGGAGATGAAGCCGTTGCCATCACGGTCGAACACCTTGAAGGCCTCACGGATCTCTGTGGGAATAGAATGGGTTGGAACCTCAGTCTTGCCTGCAACAGCCCCCTCCAGCACCCCTTAGAATCTCAGTGTCCTACCCAGGGCCTGTAGATCAGGTAAGAGACAGTCATGAGGGCCAGGGAGCACAGTACACTCATTTTGGGGGCTCCAGGCAGACTGAGCAGCTCTGCAAAGGTATACCTGGCAGTGA
>PVKB01001582.1:251049-353416 GCA_004027205.1 Ctenodactylus gundi
AAGGCCTGAGGACCTGGGTGAGCAGAAAGGGAGCTGAGCACTTGGGTAGGGCCCCAGGACACAGCAACTCAGTGCACAGCCTTGGGTCATCCTCAGTCTTATCCACAGCATAATGGGCAGAACGACATGCTAGGCGCCACAGGGCGTCTGGCTCTCACCTTCGCTGCACTGCTGCTTCTCTGGAAGTTACCAGCACAGCCCCGGGAAGTGTCAAGAGCATTTCCCTCTGAGGGACAGACCTCAGACACCAGCTCCAGCTCCCAGGGCCCTTGGTTACTCGGCAGCCTGACAGCCTTTGCCTAAGGTGCTCCTGAGCAGGAATGCGACTGCCACTGGGTAGGCCAGCACCGGCTTTGCTTAGGAGCCCACGGATCTTGAAACTGCTTAATAGGATCCTACATCTAGCGACTCGGGCAGAAAGGCCCAGCTTAGCTATCGGCTCCAACAGACCAGAGGCAGTGGCCCAAAGCACGGTGGCTTGAGTAGAGGCTCTAACCCTCGTCAGGCTTTCCCTGCACCCACGGCCTAGCAGTCAAGAGTCTCACATGTAGGCCAAGACAAAATTGGGCTGCCCCGGGGCTGCCTGTGCCCACAAGGCCAGCCCAAGCAAGGTCTGAGACACAAGTCCCCTAACCAGTGGCCCAGGGGGCTAGGGAGACAGCTGGGCTTGGAGAGGTGGGTGAAGTCCAGTGGTTTCTGCCAACCCTGGGCTCTGGCAACTCCCAGTTAGCATTTTCCTGGTTCACCAAAAAGGCAATGAGCTCCCCACGATCAGAAGTGTGTAAAAAGAGGTCTGGGGGCTGGAGGAAAGGCACAGCATTCGAAGTGCTTGCCTAGCCAGCGCAAAGCCCTGAGATTGATTCCCTAGAATTACCTAAAGTCAGGTGTGGTGGTGCACGCCTGTTATCCAAGAACTGGAGAGCCTGAGGCAGGAGGATTGCTGTGAGTCCAAGGCCAGCCTGGGCTACAAAGCAAGACCCTGTCTCAAAACAGATAGATAGATAGATAGATAGATAGATAGATAGATAGATAGATAGAGATGGGGGGTGGGGGAAGAGGCCTGGTGGCTAAAGAGGCTGCTGTGGGATTCCAGTCTCTTGGGAGTCCCTGGGTAGAAATGGAGACATCCACACACAACCACGTAGGTTTCTGGCTGTATGCATTTCCTCCTGGCCCAGTCATGGGCTCTGGCCACAGCAGGTGTCCTGAATTCCAGCCCTACAAGCCCATCAGGCCTTCCGGGCACCACGACTGCTTTATCTCCAGCCTTTGAACGTGTGGCATCTTGTGCCTTGTGTTCCACTTCCTATCCCCATAGCCTTGACCCCTTCTGCTCCAGGTACCCAGAGAAGCCTGCTCTCTGGGTGACCTCAGCCCATCCCCAGGCACCAGAGACGCAGACCCTGAGAGGCTGAGGCTGCCATGAACCCACAGCCTAACCCCAGTTCTCAGAGTAGATGGCCCCCTCTCCCTGGTTCCCTTTCTGCCACCCTCCCCAGCTGACGCTGGCCATCCTCTGGGTCCCCCCGACATGCTCTCCCCTCACACAGGATTGGGAGTACTGGGAGAGCAGGGCCTGTGTGGGTCTTGTTCACGGCTTTCCCCATCACCTGGAGCAGGGCTCGTCACCCAAGCATAAACATTTGCTGAATGAATGACGACCTGAATGACTGACTGACGTGGGAACCCACCCACTGGAGTGCACAGAGAGAAGCCGGGCAGGAGCTGTGAGGCCGTCACACAGAACTGTACGATCTCAGCAAGGAGAAGCGCTCACTTTCCACCCCCAGCAGTTAGAAGCAGGAGGGGAGGCTCCTTTCCAAGCCCAAGGACTCAGGCCCCACTTGCCCCATGGGCCACCCACAGAGGAGGGAAATGGAGCTGAAGGAGGGGGTGAAGGATCATCCCGGGGCCTCTGGCCCAGAGGAGGGTTTGAAGACGCCCACTGTCGGGCAAGTCTTTGGTTTCGTCCTCTGGAGAGGCCCATTTGGTAGATCTTTGAGTCAGCGGCCATGTGCTGGTGCCACCCCCTCCCCTGCTGTGAGCTGAGGGCTAAACTGTCCCCCAATCCCTGGGCAGCCTCAGCTGGAGTCTGATCTCTTCCCTAGAGGTCCTGAAGACAGGCACCGTCAGGAGGGGAGACCCCAGAGAAGAGACAGGAGAATCTCAGAAGGTATAGGCAGCCAACAGGTTTTGAGACAGCCCTGCAGGCCATTTCTCAGGAAGAGCTTATCCCCCAAGGCCACTACATAAATCCAGACATGCCACCTCCCCTCTATTCACTCCTTCGCTCCCCTTCCTGGCATACTCAGCTCACACCACCATCTGGGAGCCCCGCCCCTTCGCTCCCCTTCCTGGCATACTCAGCTCACACCACCATCTGGGAGCCCCACCCCAGCTGAGAAACATCTGCCACGGAGGCCCAGTTCAGGTGTTGCCTTTTGTGCATCTTGGTCACAAAGACCCAGGTTCGAATCCCAGATTTCTTCCAGCCTGTCTGTGTGACCTTGGGCAGGGGTTTGTCACCTGTACAATGGACTCACTGGAATGATTAAGCAAGAAAGTCAAGCATGACAGCGTTCCACCAGGCCTGACTCAGAGGGGACACTGTAAATCAGCCCGTCCCAGGGAGCACAGCTAGAGGAGGACTGGGTAAGGTCAGGGCACCAGGCTGGCACCCCGCTGACCTGGGCTTGGACTCTGGCTTTGGGGCTCAGCAACCAAGTGATGGGAATGAGACACTTCTCTCTCTGAGCCTCGAGTGCTTGTCTGTGCAATGGAATGAGATTCTGTGCTGTGGCTGAGGCCCGGCTCTGCCGCAGCCCCATGGGAAGGGTGGGTGTCAGGACTCGCTGCTGCTGTGTGCCACCAGCATACATTGCTGAGTTCATTTCCCCGAAAGCCTCGCTCCTCCTTGCCCTGTGAGGCCAGGGAAAACCTGCTGTGCTCCATCCTGGCATGGGAATGCCTGGCCCGGGAATGGGCTGGCAGGGCCACTTGGTTTCCAAGCTGATACTGTCCCCTACTTGCTACTTCCAGCCTGATATTCCTCAGTTCCCTGCCCAACTCGGGACCTGCGCCTCCAGCAAGCCCTAAGGATGCCAGCACTTTGTCAGCCCAGGTCGAAAAGTGGGGCACAGGATGGAGGTCACTGGAAGGGGCAGTGTCCGCCCTCTGCGGCAGCGGTGCTCTCCGCGGCATTGGCTCTGCGCCCCACTTCTCATCTCCCTGAGTTGCTGGCTTTTGCAGAGGTAGCTGCTGGACTTTGGCTATGGGGACAGGGGACAGGAAGGGTACTCCTCAGCCGCTCCCGGGCCACTTTCAATGCAGGGTCTACTGTAGGCCTGGCCAAGCAACGTGGTTTGCTCTGGCGGCTGTCTGCCCCCGTCTCCTTTTTCTCTCTGACTGGAAAGGGTGGTGGCTTGAAGCCACTCAGTTCCCATCTCAGGTACCCGAGTCCACGCAGGCCCAGCCTCACTGCTTTCTGAAGGCCTCTGCTGCGAATGCACGTTGGAGAGAGCAGTTGTCCCAACCGTGGCAGGGTGTACAGAGGAAACGTGGGAGAGCCTGTCATCGGGGCTGCTGGGCCCCAGACCCGCTCTGCCCAGCCACATCCCTTCCCTGCCAACTACCATCCATGGCACCCCAGACCACAGGCTCCCAGGCATCACTTCCAGATCCAACATTGGCCCTCAACTTGCGCTCTGGCCCACCCATGCACACGCTGAAGCCATGCCCCGTAAGCCCTGCATACGCCCGGCTCCAAGTGAATAGTCTCCCTCTTCCATCTCGCCTGCTGCGACATTTGGACCCCTCATCCTCCACTCCCAGAGCCTGTGCTGAGTAATTCCTTTGCATCCTCTACCACTGGCAAGGGCAATCAGCCCCACTCATTTTCAGACAGGGAAACCGAGGCTCAGAGGGGCAAGTGATTGCCCAAGGTCACTCCGTTAGCCAAGGGAGCCAGGACACAACCCAGCGCCGTCGGGTTGGGAAGCCCTCATCCGAGCCTTGCACTCCCCACTTTCCTTCCTGGTCCTCCCGGACTGTCCCTGGATTCCTGTGGCCGGCAGGCACATACTACCTGCAGCATTTCACCCTAGGCCACCTAGCTCCCTCTCCCTGGCACAAGTGGCTCTCCTAGCAAAGGACCTGGGCCTTACCCAGATGGCCCTGGGGCAGTACTGATGGGCACTGGAGAAGCCAAGAGGGGAGGGGAGGGGCCTGTGCCAGGGACAGCCACTCTCTTTACTAACTCCGACCATCAAAGACCCCTGTGAGCAGCCCAGAGCCCGCAAGGATTTTTGTGGTTCCTGAAGGCAGGGACACAATTGTGGAGGGAGAACTTCTTTCATCTGTAGATGCTCACAGGCTGGGAGATGGGCCGCTGGCACTCAAGCATCTGCCGGTGCCACACCACCCCCCAATGGCCCCAGCGAGGGCCTTGTCCTTCAGGTGCCCCTACACCAGGGCCCCTCTGCCAGCCCGGGACGAAGGGATGAGAGAAGCAGGGAGTGTGTTTAGTGTGATGGTGACTAACACCGCTGGGATCCTGCCAGCATGTCGCTGGGCAGCATGCAGGCTCCTCGCCCCTGCACTGCCCACCTTGTGCCCTGCGCACCCCTGCAGTCCAGCCTCCTTTCTCCAAGCATACACTCCAGGATTGGGGGATCAGAAGAGGATGAACCCAGCAAGGCGTGAAGCTGGGATGCCAGGGTCCTGGTGAGGGTACCAGGACCCAGAAAGGGGAACGAAGTGGAAGCTGTCTGGGGTCTGAGGAGACATGTTGAGCTCTGACTCAGTGGCCAGGAGCAGGCAGATGAGGGTCTCCGCGGGGGGTGGGGGGGACAGTGGCAGGAGGCTTCTGCAGGGTGGCCCAGGGCAGGAAGGGACCAAGGTGGAGGGAAGATGGCCTATGCCCACCTCCGGCCCTCTCAGACCTCACCATGACCCTCCTTTTCCAGCCCCTGGAGGACACTCATTATCCTGGGCTTTGGTCCAGACAGGGCAGAACCTGGACTTTGGGAGTGAGGAGTAAGGTCAGGTCAGGGGCACCAGTGTTCCTCCATCTGTCCGGCCAGCACTGGAACCCAGACCCTGTCTCCGACTTTTCTGGCCCCTGACGATTTGTGGGGGAGTTGTCAGGAGTAGACGGCCCGGCGCTGGTGCAGTGAGCTTGGCAGAGGCTGCTGTATCTCTCTGGATCTTCCCCGACCCACTCTGACTCCCCCAAGATCTGCCCCAACCAGGACTGGGTTTGACCAAGAATCTCCCTCCGTTCTGTGGCTTCCCCCTGTGAGCCATCATCACCCAGA
This sequence comes from Ctenodactylus gundi, assembly GCA_004027205.1. Classification (NCBI taxonomy): domain Eukaryota; kingdom Metazoa; phylum Chordata; class Mammalia; order Rodentia; family Ctenodactylidae; genus Ctenodactylus; species Ctenodactylus gundi. The sequence continues at coordinate 256,365 of PVKB01001582.1, forward strand.
CTGCTGGTCTCCCAACTGCGCCCTTTCCTTCCCATGGGCCCCCAGATCTCAGAGACCCTTCTGCTCAAGAGACCCAGAGAGGCCCGTTCTCTGGGTAATCTCAGCCCCTCCCCAGGCAACAGAGACGCAGTTCCTGAGAGGCTGAGGCAGCCATGAGCCCAGAGCCCCCAGCTCCACTCCAGATGGGGCCCCAGGAGGCCTGGGGGAGGGGAATCCTGAGCACCTCCCCCAGCCGGGAAAGCGCCGGGCAGGCCTCGGGGTCTCACTGGTCTCCAGGACACTCTGGGGACTCCGTCCCGAGCACCCTGCTCTGCTCTCACCCAGCCAACTGCCCGCCGCCCCTTTTCCCGTCTGAGCGGCAGAGGGACGGGGTGGGGGACAGGTGAGGGTCCGGGTCGCTGTGCCTTCCCCTTCCGGGCTCGGCTATCGCGACTGAGCCGCCCAATCCGGCCACTTGTTGTCGCCACCGCCTCCCCGGCTGCCTCCCCGGCGCTCCGGGCCGGGGTCCCCGCAGGGCTGCGGGGAAGGGGCCACCGCCACGCGAGGGGATGGGGACGGCCCCGCGGCGGGCTAACGCCGGGCAGTGTCGCCCTCTCCCCTTCTCCCGGCTGCCCGAGCCGATTGGATTTTTAAAAGCGACACGAGCGGAATGTCAATGCGAGCGCAGAGCCGCGGGCGGGCGCCGCGGAGGGGCTCGGGATGCGGGCGCCCCGGCCGGGCCGGCGCGGGGCACAGCGCGGACCCCCGCCCCAGCCTGCCGCGTTGCCGCACCGTCACCGCGGGCCGCGCGGCCCCGTGACCCTGCGGCGGGCCCGGCAAGTTTCCGCAGCGCGAGGGGCCCGGCGGGCAGGGGCCGCGCGACCCTCCGCCGGGCGACGCGAGGCAGCGCCCGCCACCGGCGCCGGCACCTGCGGACCCCCGCCCGGCCCGCCCGCACCTGCGCGCAGGTAGGAGGCCGGCGGCGGGCCCGGCACTCACCCTCCAGCTCGTCCTCGGGGATGTCCACGGGGCGCTGCTCCGACAGCAGGTTGGGCACGGTGTAGATGCCCCGGTACATCAACGCCGCCGTCACCGGGTGGAACGGCATCTTGGAGGCTCCGCGCCCGCCCGCCGCAAACTTTGAGGCCGGGGCTCATGGGCCGCGGAGGGCGGCGGGCGAGGCGGGCGGGCGCCCCCCAGGGCCTGGCGCCCCCCGGGCCCCGGGCCGCCCGGCCACGCCGCCCTCCTCGTCGGGCGCCCGCTCGGGCCGCGCGGGGGCGGCGCTCGGCCTCGGGCTCCGGCGCCACGCGCTGCCCCGCCGGCCGCGGTCCTGCCCCGCGCGCTCCGCGCCGCTCCGCGCCGCTCTCCCCGCCTCCCGGCGCCTCGCCGCGCGCTCCGTGCAGCGCCCGCCCCCCCGCGCCGCCCCTGCGCCGCCCCGCGCCGCGGGCTCCGCGCGCCCTCGCCCGGCCCCCTTCCCCCCAGGCGCCCTCAGCCCGCCCTTCGCCCCCAAATCCACCTTTGGGGCCGCGGGGACCGATGGGTGGGGAAGGGAGGCGGGACCCTCCCTCTGCCAAGCCCCTTGGCCACCTGCCCCCGCCTGGAGCCGATAGTTGGGAACTGGAGATCCAGAAAGGTGAGGCTGGCCCAGACGTTTGGGTCCTCGAGAAGCGCCAGCGTGCTGGTGCCAGGCGGGACTTCCGAGGTGGGGAAACTGAGGCTGGGAGAAGGACGTTGTCCAAGGTCACAGGACAGGGGCAGCAGGCAGGAGCTGAGGACGGTCCGTGGCTAGTGCCAGCGTCTGACCGAGCCCCTCCCGTTGGGACCCCGCCCCAGCCGGCCGCGGGGGACAGTGGGGCATAGGCCATCTTCCCTCCGCCTTCGGCTCTTCCTGCCCTGGGCTACCCTGCAAAAGCCTCCTGCCACTGTCCCCCGCGGAGACCCTCATCTGCCTGCTCCTGGCCACGTGGTCAGAGGTCGTGTCTCCTCAGACCCTAGCCCAGGCTGCCCCTCCACCTACAGAGGGGAGCCAGGGTCAGTTCCGAGGTCCCAGTGGCAGTGAGGGACAGGGGGCCTGTCAGTCACAGGGCTGCAGCCTAGACCTATGATGTCTGCCTCAGCTTCCTCGGGTCCAGATCAAATGTGCTCTGGGCCGGGGGCAAGTATCTGGGGAACCAGCATGTGCACAAAGGTGTGTATGTACCAGCTGGTATGTGTACAGAGTTTTCGAGGCCACCTGCACCTGGGTGAGTGTTAAGGGTATGTAGGCCACCTGTGTGTGCCAAGAGTGTGAGCTGGAAGGAGGGGGGATGGCAAGGGCCTGTGGCCACGAGCCTGTGGGCAGGTGGGGGCTGATGTGAGGGCCCTGAGCCTGGAAGTGACGGGAGCACATGATCGCCGATGGGCGTGTGCATTTATGGGATACGGTGACCTCCTGGCTTGGCTGGCCGTGGCTCTGGGTTCTACCGCTGGATAGAACCAGGGCTGGAACCTCCTCCCTGCCCCCTTGGGTCCAATCAGCCAAAGCCCCAGCAGGAGCGCTGATTGCCCAGCCCTGCCCGGCCCTGCCCTTCCCATGCTGATTACATTTTCCTGCTCCTTTTTTGCTACTGATTAATCAGAGCTGTCTCTGGGCCTGGAGAGAGGTGGCCCAGTGAGAGGTGCCAGCCCCAGCCCAGGGGGGTGCAGGCCTGGGCCCCAGCACTGGAGGGCACAGCTCTAACGGAGCTTCTAGAAGCAGCCACAGCGTACAGAGAGGAGCGGGAAAGACCCCAGCTGTGTGTTTCCCTAGGCCTATGGGCCAGCTGGCCGCCTATTAGGACCTGAGGCTGGAGGTATGGGAGGCCTCCGAAAAGCTCCTACCCGAGAGCTCCTCGCGTCCATCTGTTTTATTTTCTGCCTGTCCGCTGATACAACAGACTGGAGCTCCTTCGGGGTTTCTGATGGAGCCGAGATCGAGGAAGAAGCAACGCAGCACCTGGGTCCTGGAAGGCTCCCGGCTCCTGCCACGTCCACGTCGTGGGACTTGAGTCACATCCCTTAACCTCCCGGGGCTTGGTTTCCCTTATAAAATGAGGGTGGCAATGCCATCTCCCAGGAAGCAGTGAGTCTGAACTGATCTAACCTATGAGGGGTGCTTGGCAGTGCCGCCCTGAATCTTGAGAGTTTTATATTAGCATGGAAATACCCCCCAGGAATATAAATTAATAATAATCATAGTGTGGAGTATTGATTGGGAGCAGGTGTTGTAGGAACAGCAGCAGCTCACTTCTCAGTGTTTGCTGCGTGCCCAGCCTGCCAGCCAGTTTGAAACCAGGTTGAGGGGCCGTGGGCTGGAGTTGGCCGAGGGGCTGGCAGGAATCCCAGCTCCCAGTAACCCCCTGGGAAGTGTTGGCACGTGTGGCCTGCATCCCCTGAACCTCCCTGCTGCCCAGGCAGGGAATTTTCAAAGAGAGGAAGAGGAAACAAGTCAAATGGGCCTCCCTGGCACAGCCAGACCTGGCATGTCTGCTGGGGGAGACATGGTGGGCACAGAGACATAGGCCTCCCGACACTTCGGCCTCCGTCCCCGGGGCAGGCTCCCTTCAGACCACAGGGCCCACACAAGGCTACCGCTCTAATGTTGTGGTGCACTGGACTGCTTGGGCCGTCTCTTCTCACCTCAGTCTCCTCTCCTGGTGACTCAGGCTGGCTCCTGTCCTCTCCCCTACTGCAAAGCAACAGCCCACGGTGCTGGCTGTCGATGTAATAGGCTGCCAATCAGCACCAGGCTTCCCATGCAACTAGCTGCACCTGCTCCCCCTTCTGTCTGCTGGGTGGTACATGGGACGCACCTGAGCTGGGCCTGCCACCTGCTGAGTCGCCCCCCCCCCCCACGCCTCACTCCCATTCGTAGGCAAGTATATGCCTGCTTAGGGAGCGGAAGGGATGGGTGGGAGATACAGCTCTGTGAAGGAGTTGGGGTTGGAACCCAAGCCAGGGTGGGGCATCCAGGAAGCAGGCTCTGGGCCATGCTCACCTCACCCTTGCGCCTTACTTGGAACCCCGCTGCCTCTGGGGACCATCCTGCTGGCCCCTCCCACCCTCCACTGCTGTACGCTGAAATTCACTGGGCAGCGCCAGGTGCCAGGCCCTGTTGTGGGCCAGGGCTCAGGGGATAATGGGCTGCTCATACCTGGGGTTCACAGTGCAAGGGCACAGGGCTGGGCAGTGTGACTGAGACCGCAGCTTACGTACTCCTACGTAAAGGCTGATGGGGAGCAGTTTTTACAGAGACACGTGGAGTCAGGACTTTAAAACTCTGTGGACATGGGAGGAGTCAGTGCCCATTAGAGCTCTGCATGGAGAAGCCAGAGCTCGCTGGGTGACCTCTCTGAGCCTGCTAAACGGGCATAGATTTAGCCCCCAAATGAACAATACAATTCTGCTCAATTCATAGAATGTGACGGTTCTTTTACAAGTCAAGAGCATTCGAGGGGAGGAGCCAGAGTGGGCAAAAACTCAGCAGCGGGAGACCACTTCAGCTCTGGATGCCAGAGTCTGGGTCTGGGTTCCTCCCCACGTGTGGCACAGGGCTGAGTTGGGCTGGAAAGATGAATATCCGCTGAGTGAGAGAATGCACGATGGCCCAATCACCTGTTAGCACGGCAGGCCCATCTTCCCTGCGTATCATCGGAGCAGATGGCGTGATCACAGGGTGTGAATTATGTCTGTCGCTCCCTCATCTGGGAAAGGTGCTGCTGTCATCACACCTCACTCCTTGGGTGCCCACCGGGAGATGTGTGGGGTTTTCCTAAGAGAGGTCTGGTCTGCATGGACCTTGCCCACTGATCCTTGGCTCAGGGGGGGAGGAGTCAGTAGGAGAGAAAATCCCCAGAAACCCATGGCTCTGGGAGTTTCCCCAAGTGGTAGGGGTGAGGGAAGAAAGTGAAGGTCATCATGTCTAAGGTCCTGACCCTTTTCTCCCAAGTTAATATAGTTATGGAGACCAGGGTTCTTTCCTCTGAGCACTGGAGTTCTGCCTAGACCTTCCCTGGCACATCAACATCCCCGTGTCGGCCACGTTCAGCACCAGGGAGAGCTCCTAGCAGAGTCCAGGTTCCAGCCGGGTAGAGTGCAGAGACTGAGGCCAGGGCCCAGCTTGCCAAGGCAATCAATGCACCCACTGTCCAGAGGGGGAAACCAGTCTTGGAAGGGTAAGCCCCAAGTTCAAGGTCACGACTGAATGCTGACCTTATTCCTGCCTGAGCTAAGACCTGCTGGGAGAGAAAGTGCAGGCAGGAGGGACAGCAGAGGGTCTGGCCTCTGCTCCTTGGCTGGAGAGCAATATTGTTCCAATATTGTCCCGCTGGGGACAGTGTCTGGAATTGAATAATATATTCATCGTCCAGTCAAACTCACTCAGTCACTTGATGAATAATGGAATTTATAGACTTACACATGCAGGCTGGGCCAGGAGATGGTGCATTTGGAACCTGGGAGCACCTGTCTACTCCAGTCCTGGCCTGACTCTGGCTGCTTTCTGTGAATCCTCAGCTCTGGAGAGGACAGGACAGGACAGCAGGAAACTGAGAGCATGTGAGAGAAACAAGGTGAAAGGGACAGGCCATTAGGTTTGTTCCTCCTCAACAAGCAATCTAGGGACAGAGTACACACTGGAGGCAGAGCCCAGTGTGACTGGAATAAAGCCTGCCTGCTGCCCCCCATCTCTGTGCCTTGAGGGTGGCACCTGTCCTAGCCTTAGTTCTGCTCTTGTAAAATAGGGTTGATATACTGTATAACCTACGGAGGATTGGCTAAGGTGACACAGTGGACAGTGCCTGGTGCTGCTGTCCCCAAGGCTAGACCTTTCTCCTTCTGACCCCTAGAACTTCCTGAGCCCAGGAGTCATTTCACCTGGATGCAGCTGGAAGATAGGAGACACCCATGGGAAGGGAGGAGCTTCTGACCCCTAGGGCCAGATTTGGCATCTGTAACCACAAAAACCCAGCCCAATGGGCACACATTCAGGGACACAGCCCCCACGGTCCCTGAGAGGGCCTGATTCTACTCATCGTAGGCAAGTATATGCCTGCTCAGGGAGCGGAAGGGACAGTTTGGGAAATGCAGCTATATCAAGGAGAGATTTTTTTTTTTTGAGAAAGGGTCTCACCCTGTAGCCCAGGCTGGCCTTGGACTCAGGACAGTCCACCTGCCTCAGCCTCCCGAGTGCTGGGACTTCCGATGTATGCCACCATTACCATCTCTATGTAGTGCTGGGGAATTGAACTCAGGGCTTGCACTTGCAAGGCAAGTGCTTTAACTGCTGTGCCAGTCCTCTAGCCCCTAGAAGAGCATTCTTAAAAACCCTCAAGGAGCATCCAGGAAACCAACGCTCCAAAGAAAGAGGACCTGGTAAGGGAAACAGACTGGGTAGAGATTAGAGGAGCCTAAGATGCCCTTCCTAGGAAACAAGAGAGCTGCCTGCTCCTGGCGCCCTCCGGGCTTCAGCATTCCCTTCTGAGAAGTGGGATTCTTCGCCCTGGGATTGACAGGGCTGCAGCCTGAGAGGCTACCCAGGGATCAGGACCCTGCAAGAACTGGAGAGGGGGTCATGGTTCCACAAGCCTGGCCCTTGCTACAGGCCCTTCCTGAGTGACAGCCATGGCGGCTGGCAAGAGTCAAGGCGAGAGGCAGCTCCTAATTGCTCTGGGCTCACTAGGTCCCTGCCTCAGCCTGTGGCCTCTGACGTGGAGCTGGAATGACTGCCTGGGGCAGCCGCTCCGCCAGAAGACGGTCCAGCTCCAGCGTCTCAGCCGAGGCATCACAGCTCAGGGTGATGAGTCGATGGGTCTAAAACCTCGTAGTAGTCCCCCTCCTCTCTCGATCTCTATATGTAAACTCAAGTACTGAGGCAGGCAGATCTGTGAGGTGGGCTCTGCCTTCACGTGGCACAACCACAAGCACAAGCATTTCTTCCGGGGTCATTTCCTGGGCAAGTCACTGAGCCAGTGGGAGTCTGGAAGCCTCCTGAGGAATAGGACACCTGTTTCTTGGGGTGAGCCCAGAAAGGCTAAGGTACAAAGGTGCTGAACCCAGGGTCCAGGACAGCATGAACATTTCGGTGGTGTCTCGAGAGGCCACAGAGCCCCACCGTTAGCTCACCCCTTGGGGCTGGGTTTTCAGGTAGCTCCCTCCCCAACTACAGCTGAATGGGCGCCTGCTCACTGGCCCCTGCCCTTCTTGTGCCTCTAGGTCCAGAGCCAAAGAGCATGAGACTAAACATCCTAAATTCTTGCCTGGAAGCAGCGTGTTTGCACACCTCCAGAGGCAGAGAGTTCAGCCTCTGGAGGCAGCAATTAGTGCTCTTAAAGTCCCTGGGCTCTGCCTTTATGCTCACAAGTGGACTCTGCTCTGAGACAAAGCAGTGGGGTCCCTAAAGAGCCTTGTGGGAGAGGGACAACACAGACTTGTAACTGTTGGTCAAGGTGGCAGCCCTCCCTCCAAGCAGAGGACACCGTGGGATGTTGACGCCTTGATGAGCCTGAGAATAGCATGCCATAGTGGCAAAAAGCGGGGGGTAAGTGGGAGTTGGGGCAGGCTTTCCCATGAGCAACTCCGCTCCACATCCCAGGATTCACCTGCTGAGATTAGTGTGGGTCTGAGACCAGGACACAGAATAGGCGAGTTCTGCCCATGGGGAATGCAGAGTAATTTAGAGGTGTTGCCCAGGGATGGTCTGCGCTACGGGGGACCCTCACCTCCCTCTGCCACCAACCCTATGGCGGAACTGGGCCAGAATCATTTGAAGCCCTCAGTGTTAGGGGACTGAGCTAGATTGGGGTACCGGAAGTGATGGAAGGGCCACGCTAGGCTATGTCCCTGCCCAAGGGTCCAATGATGGACTTTGAGGCCTGCAATGCCTTAGTCATGTTCGAGCCTAAATGATGATAAAATCGACAGCAGTTTAATTGGTAATTTTAATCCTGGACAGAGAAGTAATGGTGTTACTAATTGGATTGTTAGAGATTTGTGCTTTATGGCTGTGTAATTAGAGAAGCTGTGGGGAGCTGGGGTGAACTGGGGGCCATCTGGGGCCAGGGGCAGGCAGGGCCCTCTCCTAGGTTACAGCTGGGTCATGTCCAGGACTTCCTGTCTTCCAACTATGTCTTTGAAGCTGATGTCATGGGGTAGCTGAGCGAGGGCCTCCACTCTGGCCAGTGTCATATGTGTCGCCCGTCCATAACTGGTAAGATGGCCAGGAGGAGAAGGAGGGACCTCGAGAACATGGCACAAAGGGGCTGTGTTCTGTAGTGAGCAGGGCAGGGAGACTCCCCAAGGCCTGGCCATCCTTGCGTCCTGCAGGCTCTGTGGCTCTGTGCAGCTCACCCTGGGCTCACCTCTCCCAGTGTCCCCATCTGCACAAGCCCTGCACCCCCAGAACTCAGGGTAACCACAGTGTCCTCGCTGCTTCCCCCTTTTGCACTGCTAGGTTTGGAACCCAGCGCCTCACACGTGCTAGACAAATACTCCCGCTGAATTAAACCCCAGTCCCCCTCTAGTAGGAAGGATTCTCATGTCCTCTTACCAGCCATTCCTCAGGCAGGAGGTGATGCGCTTGCCCGGGCTCCATGGCCGATGGCTGATCTCACACACATGCTCACCAACCCCGGTCGCCAGCATGCAGGTTTCAGGTGCACGCACAGTGCCATTTTGTACCCATGTGGGGCACCTATGCCAATGCACCGGGACATCGGAGCTGTTGGGGGACGGGTTCCTACCCCAGGCACGTGGGGCAGACACCGTGAAGCACGTTGTCGGGGGATGCGCTCTGTGGTGCGTCCTCTGGCTTGAGTTCACAGAGGCTGGGGCTGCAGTTGGCGATCTGTAGATACTGGCTGGATTGATTATTGAAAGAAAGGAAGAGGAGGAAGGGAGAAAGGGAAGGCAGATCAGGGACAGAGGTCACATCCCCAGCCCACTGGTCCTCTAGGTCCCTTACGTGGACCCTCTATCATCTCCCAGTGGTTCCCTCCCAAGCTCTAGTCACTCCTCTAAACTCTGGTGTGGCATCCACCTTATTGGCCAAGCCCGCTCAGTCAGTCAACGGGAACTCGAGAGGGGGAGTGTGCATTGAAGAATACGGGGACTCTTGCAAGGGATGCTGCAGAAGGCGCTTTATTATGTACAGCCTTCTTTTCATACCCTCCTTGCCTTGCCGCTTGTTAACAGAACAGTCCCGTGTTTCAACACCTGATCCAAATTTCAAACAGTAAACAAGCAAAACAACACCTGACTTAAATTTAGTAACCAAGCAAACCAACACGTGACTTAAACTTAGTAAACAAACACCTGACTTAAATTTAGTAAACAATCAAAACAACACGTGACTTTAAATTTCAAGCAGTAAACATTTCCATGGAAAGGAACTTGGCCAAGGTCAGCAATGCTGAGGCTCTCGGGCCCTGAGGGCCCAACACCTTATTCCCAGGAAGAGCTAATGTCCCCATGTGTCCTAAGATACTTCCTCGCTGCTCTACTGGCCTGTCTCCTCATCTGCTCCCGCCACATCACCTAACTCCTACCTGTTCATGGCAGAGTGCCCGGCACCCTCCTGCCTCAGGGCCTTTGCACTTGCGATGTCTTCTGCTCAGAATACTCTGTCTCAGATACCTTCGTGGCTCACGCTTTCAGGTCTTTATTCTAAAGACACCTTCCTTAATAGACTTTCTTTGGCACTCTTGTTTGTTTGTTTTAATACAAAACAAAACAGAAGAAAATACCTGGGCCCCTCCTAGCTGCTTTATTGCCCTGGTCACCTTTAGTGCACTGTGACACGTGGCATACCTGCTTTGCTCATCCGGTGCTACATTTTCCTCACCACTATGTCCTGGTGTCGTGTCCTCCAGGAGGTGGGGAAGGGGTAGGGTAACAAAAAAAACAAAACAAAACAAACAAAAAAGCCCCTGTTCTCCTGCCAAATGCTGCCGAGCCATGCCACCTTGGTCTCCTCTGCCCGCAAGCCATCAACCTGACCTGTGCTCTTCTCCAGCCAGGTCACCCTGTGGCCTCCAAATGCCTCATGAATGGTCCCCTATGTGCAGTGGCTGCTCCAAGCTGGGCTTTGGGACCCTAAAAAGATCCTTCCTCTGTTGTCACAGGCAGGTGTCAGCGCCTGAAATCTCACTGTCAGCCCTGAAGTGAGTGGCCCCCCGCCCGGCAACACCCCGCCCACCCACCTGCCCAGCTGCCTCGCATGGGCAGGTGATACATAGCTCCCGAGTCCTGCCAGGCAGTGACAGAGATGGACGGGCAGTGCCAGGGGCAGGCTTAGAGCCAGGTGCTTGGAGCAGGGCTGGGGAGGCTTGGCTCTGGAGAAGTCCTTTCCCGGAATGTCACCTCCCCGATCGGGAGGCTGGAGTGGTCACGGGCACGGCCCCCAACTCTGGTCCTTGGTGTGGAGTAGTGTAAGGAGCTGGGGAACTTGAGAACCTTCATAGTTTGTCTCCAGGCCTCAGTTTCCTTATCTGTAAAACAGCTGAGAAGGATCCCCAGGGCAGCAGCAGGAAGCAGTACAGCTCAGCCCCCACCCCCGCACGCTCGGACTCCCAACTTGCCTAAATCCCTCTTCCCCATCCCTGGATCTCCCTACCCGACCCCCCGCCCTCCTTCCCTCTCTTGGCCTGTAAAACAACACACAGCAGACGTGGCCTGATGTTAGAACTCAGATGGGAAAACTAAGATCTTGACAGAAGGACCCAACCAAGGTCAGGGGGATGCCTGGGAGACCCCTCCTGGCGAGTTCTGAAAGGAGCCCCCTCCCCACGGTGGGCACAGGAGGGTGGTGAGCGGCAGGTACTGCAGCTGCTCAGCAGGTACGGAAGGGCAGGCTGGGCAGCACTGGGCACAGGGACGAGGGCTGGGGGCCGGGGCAGCTGCTGCATCCGAGTCAAGATGCGCCAGACGCCTCCGTCGGTTCTGTCTGCATCCAAGGAGACCAGGACACTGGGCGGGCGGACAATGTGTCCTTGCAGGCTGGGCCTGGAGGAGGGACAGGGAGTGGGGGGGTCATTCTGGGAACCGGGGCTGCCTGTGGGGCTGGGCAGCTTCTCCCGCCGTCTGCTCACCTGTCCTGCTCTCCATGGGAGCATGGACCCCACACTGGGTCTCCAGTGGCTGGGCATGTGACCAAAGGCACAGACGTGTCTGTGTGGCCAGTCGGTGCAGACGTGCACGTGAGTGGCTGGGTGTGTGCTGTGGTCATTTGCAAGGGTCTGACACCTGGGCCTGAGAACCCACGCCTGGAACAGAGCAGCTGCTCCACCAGGGCAGATACATGTGGGCACGTGTGAGTGCATGCACTGCACACGTCTGCCTGTGCCAGGTTCATTGCACACGTATACGTACATGACTGGGCAGACGCACATGGTCACCAGCGCACCCATCAGGTTCTTTGCAAACTGATCTCCCATCAAAAGGCATAAGGCCAACCCCATTGTTAGATGGGGACACTGGGCATTGCCCGCCTCCTCTGGGATCCTGACTGGAAGCTCGGAAACATGACCTCTGCCCTGTCCTTCCTCACAAGGTGGCACCCAGATGAGAAGATGCCCCACCGAGCAGGAGGCAGGTTCGACCCCAAGTGACTTGGCTGCAGATCTTAGCTCGAGATGTGAGCTTTGTGGGATAAGGAGTGGAGGGACAGAGCTGGGCAGGACCTGTGGGTCGCTTAGGGGAGCCTTGTGTTTGCACCAAGGGGTAGAGCGGAGTGGGTGACTGTCTGGCTGTCTTCTCTCCAAGCCTCAGTTTCCTCACCTATAGAATGGATTTCCACCCCACTGGTCAGGAAAGGCTGACCAGGCCCCACACACCACAGCTCTCCTACGAAATCGAGCCTGGAGACTCAAGGTCATGTCAGGGACAGGGCAATGGTCCCAGCCTGCCAGGCCGTCCCTCACACAGGCTCTCCTGGCTACTGGTCTAGGAGAGATTAGCCTGGGCTGGGGGATAAAGGGGGGCCGAAGAGATCTGAGGCAGGGTGGCGGGACTTCTAGTTCAGTTAGTGAAGGGATTTGTCACTTTAATGATGTGATATTTCTTGCCTGGCTTCTGTCTGTGGCAGTGAGAAGGGGCACCTGCCCCCGTGCATGAGGAGGTGCTGGGCCGGATGGGGGCTGGAGCCTGTCTGGGCTGAGGAGGAAGAGGAGACCCGGGCTCTGGGGCCTGAGGGGTCAATGACTCTCAGAAAGTGATACCTGCAGTCCAGCTCTGCTATCCCTCCCGGTGGGACCTTCAGAAAATCCTTCCCTGTCTCTGAGCCTCAGTTTTCTTCTCTTCAAAATGGGACTAGAGCCAGGTGGGCTGGCACATACCTGTATATTCTGGCAAGCTGAGGCAGAAGGATCACACGTTTGAGCCCAGCCCAGGCAACGTAGTGAGTCCTGTATCAAAATAAAATATAAAAGCAGGTTTAGGAAATAGCATACTGTGAAAGCCTTGGGTTCAATCCCCAGAGTCACAAAAAAACAAAAAACAAAAAACAAAAAACAAAAACAGGAGTCAATGGGATTGAGCGAAAAGGTCAGTGGCAGAGCATTCACCAGCATGGACGGGTCCTGGGTTTGATCTCCAGCATTATAAATATAAAATGAAAGAAAAATGGCAAAAATCAATTTAAAAAGAGGTGAATTTGCCACCTCTCAGCTCTGGCACTGGCATCAGCTCAATCTTTCACATCCCTTCATCCCTGGCCCTGTGCCACCCACGAGGACCTTGTCAGAGCTGCCATCTCCCTGACTCAGGCAGGTCACCGTGGCCCCTGGAGTCTGGTCAGAGGCAGAAAAGGCAGCTTGCACAGCCATTCTGTCCCCCCCCCCCCATCACACTGGAAGATGGCAGGGGTATCCTACTCTGCTTCATTCACTGCCATATTCTAGCATACAGCAGACTTGGAACAAATATGTGTTTGTTGAATGACTGAATGAGCAGCCACACAGACTTTCCCTCCTGACCCCAGAGAGCAGCATGAAGGGTACAGGTGGCTTCAGGAGCAAGGGTGGCCCAGAGGGTGGCCAATCCATCAGCCTGGCACTGCACCTGACCAGATGGATCCGTGTCCCTGGGGAGAGGGACAGGAGGAGGAGATCCATCACCCTTTGGTGGCAGGCGGTGTGTGGGCGCGCCCAGCCTGCCCCCCGTGGGATCCTCATCCATCACACTGTCTCCAGCAAGCTGGGAGGCGGTGAACGGGTGGCCGCCTCTCCGCGAGGCTCCTTGGGGTGGACCCATCAGAAGACCACAGCTGTCTAGTGCAAAGGGGAAACTGAGGCCTGGGGGGGGGGCAGAGGTTAAAATTGGGAGCTCTTAAGACCAAGATGGCATGAGTGACAGCTGTTTGTGTGACCCCAGGTGAGTCTCTGAGTGCTCGGAACCCATTTCCTTTATAAAACAGGAACACGGCAGTTTCTGCTTACTGGAGACTTCCCAGTAAGCCAGGGAAATGAGTGCAGTGCCTGGCACACGGGTGACACTCAGGACAGGCCAGCTTGAGGTCATTCCCCTTCCCTCCTGCCACCCGCCTGCTCCTTGGGCTGGCTGGAGAAGGGAGAGGTGGCCGTGAGCAGCGGGACTGTCTGATTGTCTGGGCCATCACAGGGAAGGAGACTTTGATGGATGCCTCTCCTGCCGGAAAGGCTGGGGCAGGTGCGGCTGAGTGATGACCAGGCCCTCGGTGATCACAGCTCAGCTGGCCTCACCAGCTGGCCGGGGGGACATCAGGCACCTGGCTGTCTCCCAGCATCCACACCCACTAGCCTCTTTCTTCTCAGACTTTTAGTTATAAATATGAGCCCTCTGGGTCTGTTATTTCTCCTTAATCGAACAACAGCTTGAGGGGTGGGCTGAGGGCCCCCGGCCCTGAGATTCTCATTCTGCAAACCAGGACTCCCTCACTCAGCAAATACATATTGGACCTCCACTGTGTGCCAGGCCGTGTGCCAGGCCTGGGCAGAGCCAGACAGGTTCAGCCCACTTGTTCAGGCCACTTGCTAGCCCCAGCGTGCAGGAAGTTACAGGTGGATCGAGTCTGAGCTCTGGACCCAGCGTGGGCTTGCCAGATGAATGTGAATGCTACGGGACGCCATCCCTTCTGGTGGTGCGAGCTGCCAGGCAGTCGTGGGTACTCGCTCCATGCCAGGCGCTGTGCAAGCACTTTACAGGCATTATTTCATTTGCTCATCCAGGGCTGACATCAGTGACCCTGTTTTCCAGCTGAGCAAGCTGGAGCTAAGAGAGCTGAAGTGACTCACTTGGGGTCCCTCAGCTGGGAGCAGTGGAGCAGCATCAGACCCTGGACTTGTGCTCCCACCACCACCATCACCAGGAAGTACCCAGCCTCCACCCCCACCCCAGTGTGGGGGAGGTGGGGACAGGCTTGGGACTGTTCCTCCCAGAATCCAGAATCTGCTGCTGAGCCCCTCGGAGGTGACTGGCTACACCTGGGTGATGGGGGAGAAGGGCTTCCAGTCCCAAGGGCTCTGGGTCGGGTTGCAGGGATTCTCCTCCAGAGACAGCTCAGGTAGGAGTGGAGCTCTGATCCCACGTGGCTTCTCTGAGCCTCAGTTTCTTCCTGTCTCACACAAGAATGAGTAACTGCACACAGCTCTCCTGTGAGGCCCCTCATGATGCCCTCTGGTCAAGATCTAAGCACAGGCCATGCCACTTCCTTGCCCCTGGTGCGTATGATGACATGGCCCCCTCCTGGGACTGCTGTGAGGACGGAGATGAAGTATGCCAAGGCCAACACAGGTTACTGTTACTGTGGTGTCTCCCCCGCTCCCGCCCTGGTAGGGTCTCGCCCTGCAGTTCAAGCTGGTACTGAACTCACCACGGAGATCAGGCTGGACTTGGACTCACAGTAATCATCCTGTCTCAGGCTCCTGAGTGTTGGGATTACAGTATGTGGTGCTGGGGGATCGAATTTAGGTACTTAGCTTTTGCTAGGCAAGCGCTTTAACTGCTGAGCCATTCCTCCAGCCGCCCGCCACAGGTTATGATTTTCATTACTGTCATCTTTCTCAGAGCCTGTCCAGAGCAGGTGTTCAGGAGACTTTGAAGCCTTGACCACACGTGCACAGGGTCAGTGCTAGGGTGGTGGACAGGGCCCACTGGGGCCAGCTTCCTTGAGCCAGGTGGGTAGGGCTGGGATCCCTCGGGAATTGCTGGGGGTTTGGGGAGAATCTCTGCTTGGCCTGTGCCGACCTACCCAGCGAAGCAGAGCTGGCTCTAATCAAGTGTGCTAGCCCCAGGCCCCACTGATTTCACGTCTGGTTGGCCACTTCCCAGCTGGTAAATGCCACTGGGGAAAGCAGCAGAGGCACTTGGCACTGGCCCAGTAGGAGGTGGGGGTGGCCGGGCTGCCAGAGAGGCTGGAGATGCCCGTGGAGTGCTGGTGTGGGGCCAGAGGCCCCGGCCCTGCACCCCATCCCCCCTCCCAGCTCCCATCCCTGCGGAGGGGCTGTGTCCAGCTGGTTGGAGCTCTGTCACTGACTTGGGGACATCTGCAATCACCAGCCTCAATCTTGCTGTCGGCATACAACAGCCCAAGCGCCAAGGATGGCAGGCTTGGCCCCCAGGGGGCCACATCGCCTTGCTTCACTTGGGATGTGCACGTGTGCTGGGGGAGCTCAGGGTGTCCAGGGGCCACAGCTACCCCGGTCCACAAACAGGAACCAGAGTGGTGTGGGAACCCTCGTGGCCCACAGCCCTCCCTGCCTTGAGCTGTCTCCTTTAATAACTGATCCAGGACAAGCTAATAGTAACGAGCTATAACCACACAGTGGCAGGCCTCATTTAATAAACTCTCGCTGCGGCAGGCACTGGCTCAGAACCCAGCTCCGTGATCTCACGGAAGCCTAGGCTGATCCTGTGGGGGGTTCTGAGTGTCACCACTGTTGGAGAGTGGAGTGGAAGGCGGAGAGTCCTGGGCTGTGCCCCCGACCCAGTGCAAACGGGACCCTCTCCTCTGCCTGGCTGCCCTCCTCCTCTTCCTCATCTTGTGCGACTGCTGGCAGGCGGGTGAGAGGTGTTCTGGGGCGCTGCTTTTCCATGGCTCATCGGCTTCTCTGACACAAGGCAGCTGGAGGGAGAGAAGAATCCCTAGCCCCCCAAGACTAGCAGGCAGAGGCAGCCCCCTTCTCTTTTTCTTAACTCTAGTACTCACTGTTTCTTTTATTGATATGCATTTGTGAAACATATTGCATTCAACTTGAAGAATTGGTACACCTGTGTATGGTTTTTGATCATTTTTACTTCCTTTCCTGTGTCCCACTCCACGACCTCTTACCTTCTCCACAAAATATAAATTCCTTTTTCTTCCATCAATCTCGTGTTTTGCTCTTTTACCGATTTATACTTCGCTTTTCTCAGAGAAACCATGTGATATTTTCATCTTCTGTGTCTGGTTTATTTCACTAAGCATTATGGTCTCAAGGTGTATCCATTTTCCTACAAATGACTCAAATTTATCTTTCTTCATGGCAGAGTAGTATTCCAGGATGTACAAATACCACATGCTCTTTATCCTTACATGTGTCAAACATATCACCTCTTTTCAAGATTTGGCTGTTATACATTGTACTGCCATAAATATGGGTATGTGCATATCACTCTTGTATGATGTCTTTAACTCTTCTGGAAAGACTGCAAAATGGGGTAACTATTTTCAGTTTTTTGAGGCATTTCCATACTGCTTTCTGTAACATTGGTACCAGTTTACAGTCCTTCCAAAGAGGTAGAAGGGTTCCTTTTTTCCCCCCACAATTTTGTCAGCATTTGTTGTTTCTTTGAGTTCTTGATAATAGTCATTCTTGGCAGGATGGAACCACAGTGTTGTTCTGATTTGCATTTCTCTAATGCCTAAAGATGTTGATCATTTTTTCCACATTTATTAGCTGTTTTTACTTCTTCTGAGAACGGTCTATTCATTTTGATTGCCTATTTTTTTCCATTTGGAGGAGACTAATTTTTCTGCAGTTAAGGCAGCTCATTTTGAAGGTGGACCTAGGACAGGTGGGAGGCATTCACCCTCACTGTCACCCCAAGCTCCTCTTCTCTCTCCTGGAATCCCAGTCTCCAAGTCTGAGACCTACAAACCATGGCCGGCCTGACCTACACCAATCCGACTTGATATGTACAGGGCACACATGTGCACCCTAAATCACACGGATGGGCTCCTGCATGGTGAGGACGTGAGGGTGACTGACTGAGGTCTTGTCACTAGAGTCAGGAGAGGTGCCCATAGGGCAAGGATGCAGCAGTGAGAGTCTCTTGCCCTTGGAACACTGGGACATCCAGATGGAGACCTCATTGGGCCCTCCGCTCAGTGGGCACTATCCCTGAGTCATTTGCTGACCTGGCCACCTGACATCTCCTTCCTTTCCCTGCCTGGCCTAAGGAACTCCTCCAGGTGCTAGACTCCCTATCCCACATACAGAATGAATTGGGCACAGCGGTGCTTGGCAAACATTGCTGGGTACTGGGAAGGGACTTGGGCCAGGGCTGGGGGCTGCTCCACGGGTCCAGTGGCCTCCCAAGGGAGGCCGCTCACGAGCCTGGCTTCCCCGGAAGACACACGCTCCACCTGGGAGCTGCTCTCTGCTCTCTCTTCTCGGCATTTCCAGGAGATACTCCTTCGTGGCGTGGGGAGCCCTGGCATTCCCAGCCACTCTTCTCTTTCCATGGGAAACAAGGAGGGAGGAGAGAAAAGCCGTATTAATAAAAGAATAGGATACTGCGACTAACTCCGCAGCGTGTGCAGCTCAGAATAGCAATGTGCTTTCTCAAGGCAAACAGAACTCCCCAGGTGTTAATGCAAATCACTCCAGTTAAGATGAAAGAGGGTTGTTTCCCCCTTTGCTGGTTAAAATGAAGAACTTAATAGATTCAGCCTCAGGAACTCAGGATCTAGGGCTGCGAGCAGAAGGCTGGGAGGCGGGGTGGGGAGAGACGGCGCCAGGACAAAGCAGGGAGGGCCTAGTGGGTTTCAGGGTAGAACAACTGTCATAGCAGGGCTGACCGACGCTGTGGCTCATGCCACGCCATTCTCTCCCTGGTCTGATACGAGCTGGGACTCGCTACCAGGGAAGAGGTGGTAGGAAAGCCCAGAATAGCAGTGCCAACCCCTACCTCGGTGCTCTTCCCATTAAGACAACGGCTGGCACCACAGGACCCTTTCCCAATATGTGCCAGAGAAGCACGGAGCTAGGGAAGAGAGTGGGGCTGGGGGACTGCTAACCCAGACACAGGGTATTGAGGTCTAGTCCAGCTCATGGTTGTGGCTGAGGGCTAGCCTTGTAGGGCCCTGGGCCAGTAATCCCCTTTTGGTTCCCCACGGGGTCACACTGGTTTAACAGAGCCTGGGAGTTGGAACTTAGGGGCCTCAAAGTTATTCTAGTTCAACGCGACCTTCCATAGCCAAGGAATGAAGCCCTAAGATTGGCAAAGACTACTTAAGGCCACGGAGTAGAAGCAGAGAGCTGATGGGATGGGAAACCAGCTCTCCCAAAGCCCGGGCTGGCTCCTTGCCAGCCACAGGGCCCTTCCACCCAGGGAGGAGAACTTCCCCAGGCTGGGTCTCCAGGGTAAGCCGTGCATCCCACATCACCGTCTCACACATTACTTCCTGGGCATCGTTTCTCCAGAGAAATGCGTAGGACCCAGGCCAGGAAAGTCTGCTGCCGGGAGGGTGGAGGCTCCAAGTGCGACTTGGCTGTGGCAGGTGTGTGCTAGCAGCCCTGGAAAGATGTCACCTGGGCTCCGCTGGGGATAAAACTTGGGAAGACCCAGGCTGGGCCTGCCACCTGTCAGCTGGTTGGAATCGAAGTCCTGTCTCTCTCAGGGTAAATGTCACAGCAGGTACTCACCAAAAGACACCTCCAGAGCCTTCTTTGCTTTCGTTTACTGACTTAATTCCTTCAGATCAAAGGCTGCCCCTTCCTCCCAAGCAGGCAGGTGGGGGGGGGGGGGATTACATTATTTATACTGGAAATGGGTAAAGTTCCATGGGGACTTCTTCCTTATGCCTGATAAGAAAAATTAGGTCACTGCTGTGCCTCCCCAGTGTCTGCAGTTTTTACAGCCCAGGTGCCCAGAGGCGAGCAAAAGAGCTCTGTGTGCACAGCCAAGTGTAGCCCACCCAGCACTCTGTCCTGAGCCTCCAGTAAATTATTGACCGGAGCAAGGGGTATTAATGTGACAGAACAAGAACTTCCTTCCCGAGCAGCCCCAGACTAGGGTTATCTATCATCTCCCGAGCTCTGCAGCTGGCACTGGGCAAACAGCAACGACAAACAGGCCAGATGCAGGTTCATTAAGCCCCAGGTGCAGGTGGTGGGATGGGGGCCTCTTGGGGCAGTGGGTGTCTCTGGTCCCTCTAAGCTGTGACACCTTCTGGGTCACGCTGGCTTTTTTTTTTTTTTTTTTTTTTTTTCATGTTCTCTTGCCCTTACTCCCAAAAGAAAGTATTCAGAGAAAAAGCCCCTGTCCTGAGTGGTGACAGATGTCTAGGAATCCACGTAGCACTTTCCAGGCATCGTTAGTCCCCTCAAATCTCCCTTAAATTCCCGTTTTACAGACAAAGAAACTGCAGTACCCAAAAGGTCAGGCAATTTGCAATAGCTGGGCAGCAGTGGAGCAGAGATTTGAACCCAGGCTTTTCTGAGTTTTAAACCAGGCAGCGCTTTGAGCCCTTGGCTAGGCCAACCTGTTCCCCCAGCTCACCCCATGGCTAGTGGCAAAAGCTTCTGTTTTTTTCTTGCCGGGAACCCCTATGACTTATAAATAGAGACAATGCTGCCCCACATCCACACCCCTCTTTTCTTGGAAATTGGTGTACTTTTTGTTTCCAGCCTTCATGTCTCCTGGCAACATCCCTGAGGTCCCCAGCGGCCCCACTGTCAATGGTCTTTACAGGCAGGGCAAAGTGCCTGGCCCTGGGGAAGGCAGGGGCAGGTCACCTCCACCTGGACCCAGAACCGAGCAGCTCTGCAGTGGAGGGACAGACACGCTCTTCTGGTTCCCACTGGGGAGTTCTCTGGAGGTATCTTGATTTCAACTCAGAGGCTACATTCCAGCTGCTATTCTGGGGCCACCCCTCCAATGGGACCTGGGCATCAAGTGGAAACCAGGAGAGGACGCGGCGGGGTTCCTCCCTGAGTCAGACAAGCCCTTCCCGGGCTGATAAACAGCTGCTCTGTAATTTGCCAGAGCTGTCCTGTCACCGCTCTGAGCCAGAAGCTGTCACCTTGCAAGCGAGCTGCGGTCTCCCTAGTAGGGCTGGGACTGCGGCCACAGGATCCTGCCGTAATGCAGTAATGACAGGCTGCCAGGGAGCCCCGCGCAGGCTGCAAGGGGAGAGGGGAGGGGAGTTCCTGGCCTCTCTCACAGGAGGAGAGGCGGCTGCCCGGGCTGTCTGAGGGAGCCGGGGGGAATATGCCGCCAGCTCGGCTTTCTCCTCTTTGCCCAGGCGAGCGAGATTGGATTAGACACAGTTGCAGCAATCTTTCCCTAGTACCTTTCCCCCAGAGCAGGGCTGCCAGCTCTTCATTGTACGTGGGTGGCGCTCATCTGCTCCTTCACAGGAAGGCTTCTGGGGCAGGCGGCCCTGGGGAGCAGCTGCTCCCCACTCGCAAGGCCGGCGGCGAGCAAGTGCTGGCAGAGGCCGGATGATCCAGGGGATCCCACGGGACAAGGCTCCAAATGCCACTCTGAAGCACTGAGGTCCGGCCACCGGCCTGGGCTTATAGCCTAGCCACAACCAACCAAACCACCAGGAGAACCCGGCTGCTCTCGATAACCAAAACACCCGGCAGTATTGCTAATTCTAACCCTGTTTATCAGGGTCTGTTCAAACATCTTTCAGGGGTCAGGTTTTCGTTCTTAAAAAGTTTAGGTAAGGGGGCTGGAGGAATGGCACAACAGTTAAAGCACTTGCCTTGCAAGCACAAGGCCCTGAGCTCAATTCTCCAGCACCACATAAAGCCGGGGGTGGGGGTGCATACCGGTTAATCCCAGAACTCGGGAGGCTGAGGCAGGTGGACTGTCCTGAGTCCAAGGCTAGCGGAGGCTACATCAGTGAGTTCAGGACCAGCCTGGGCTACGGAGATCCTGTCTCAAAGAAAGAAAAAGAGAAAAGAGAGAAAGAGAGAGAGAGAGAGAGAGAGAGAGAGAGAGAGAGAGAGAGAGAAAGCTTGGTAAAAACATTGCCTAGACAGCTTAAAGTGACCATTATCAAAAACAAAACATTATTAGAAATTGGTAATTCTCCAATTTTACATCATTCCAAAATATATAAAAACTAATATTTAACTCACCTTGAAAAATTTTTGTATACAGTTCCGAACCGTTTAAGGACAGGGCCATCTTCTGAGAAGTACATGATCAGGTGATTCTGTTCTTACATAAACTTCACAGTATAGTGGTCCTGGAGAATCTAACTCGGAGCCTTGTGCTTGCTAAGCGCTGTGCTGCTTCTCCAGCCCCACACAGATGGCTCTGACATCATGGGGCTATATGATCTTTTTGTTGTCTGAGGCAGGGTCTCGATCTGTAGTCCAGGCTGGTCCTGAACTCAACCACATAGCTGAGGCTGAACTCAAAAACTCCCGGCAATCCTCCTGCCTCACCTTCCCAAGTCCTGGGATTACAGGTGTATGCCACCATGCCACGCTTCTCTGATGCTGGCTGGGCAAGCACTTTAATGGCTGGGCTGTCCCCAATCCCACCAGCTGATCTTATGCCATTATTATACATATGGTCTGCCACTGACTATTGCTAGTGATACTTCAGTTTATTCTGAGGTCGAGCTTGTTGGCTTGTATGACAGAAACCCGAGGTGTATTCTCACATCTTGTGTCAGGCAAACCCCACAGAACCACACTGTCATGGGACTCTGGTTTAGATTGCGGTGGTTTTGGGACAGGCATCCTGTAGTAATTGTGGCTTTAATAATGGACTTTTGTTGATTAGAAATAGAAACACAGAAAAACAAAAAGCTCTGCAGTAGTAGTTCTCAATTTCATGTACAAATGTTGTTACACTGCCCTGCAGGACAGAAGCTGTGTCCCAACTGCCTTCCAGATGGTGCTGGCCCCATGGAGCCTCGTGAGCCTGCCTCTCAGGTGCTCGGATGGGCAGCCCTAGAAGCAGAAGCAGCTGGAGGAATCACCCAGTCCAGAACTTCTGTTCTCAGATTTGGAGTCAGGAGTAGGTAGGAGCTGCAGAGAGGAAGATGGAGGTGCTGGGGCCCATTCACGGCCCTTTCATGACCCTGGCATGATCCACAGGAAGAGGGGGACCTCCCAGGTGAAGCCCCAGGTAGTTGTGGGGAAGTCAGAGGGTCCTTCTCCTCACAGACCCACAAAAGGTGGCCCTACGATCCAGCCCTGGTTTTGCCCCTCCATAGTTCGAGTGATAAGCAAACTGAGGATGTCCGTGACGAACTATTACAGTTTAGAACTTTTATTAAAACAATCACTTAAATTACAACAATCTCTCCAAATAGAAAATAGCCTTTCATGGTCTGGCCCTGATATGAGGTGTGACTCAGGCTTGGAGCAGGAAGTGTAGTCGCTTGACATCTTTGAAAACTACTGGCATGTCCCTGGGAGGGCCCCCACCCCCCAGGCCAGCCTGGCCCCAGGGCGAATGGGAGAGGCGGAGTTCTCGCTAAAGCTGGGCTGCCCCCCTCAGGGGCTGCGAGACCCCAGCTCTGTCAGAGAGGAACACTTAGTCACTGTTGCTAGTTGTCAGCCTCTGGACTTTTAAAAAGGGAGAAAGAAACCTGTCTCCAGGACGACAAAACAGTCACTCAAGAAGTGTTATGTAATGCCATGGGATGGCCCTAGCGGGCCTGGCCAGGTAGGCGAACAGCTGAGCTGACATGGGCCAGAGTGCTGCTGTGGCCATGGTTGGGGCCTCAATCAGGAGATACAAGTGGCCGTGGACCAATGGCATGGCCTTTCGGTGTCCTGAGCTGAGCGGAGCAGTGACCTCACGATCCTAGTCAGTACTGTGGTGCTTCTGCCCACGGGCCACCAGAAGCATTTACAGTGACACAGTCGTGGCCAGAGCCCTGCTCTCGGCAGACTTCAGAGACTTCCTTGACAGGCTCCTGTGCTGTAAAAATGTTCCCCAGAAGGAACAGTCACCTCAGCTACAGCACAGGCCTCTGAAAGCCAGGCACTGCTTTCATGCCCTCTCCCTCCACTGGGGCTCAGGCCCCCTGCGGAGCCCTGTCCTCTCCCTCGTGCTCTAAGCCGAGCAGGTTCCTGTGGCAGCTCTCCCTTCGGGTCTGCCCCAGGGCCTCAGGTGCATCTGCCACAGCTCGAATGATAGCCAGCCAGCTCCTGTGTGGCACATGGTTTGGCATTTCCTGGACTTCAGAGATGCACACAACAGTTAAATTTATAAACAAGGTCCAACATCATTTTTATAAACTTCATGCTCCTGTGCCCCACAGCCACTATTAAAAATTAAATTTACAGACTGGGAGAGAGGAAGTCCTGGAGGAAATTTAGGGATGAGATTTAGGCCTGAAAACACAAAGCTGAATGTGAGAGCCAAGACCAGATTTCGCAAATGCTGAGGCTTCGGTTTCTGAAGACGCTGCGCTCTCAGCCACAGCCACCCACTCTTAGGTTCCGGACAGAAGTCCCACCCTGTGTGCTCTAAGAGGCTGAGGTGACATGCAGGGCTTGCTTCTGAGCAGCAAGGTGACCTAAGAAGCGAGCAGACGGCCCCAGGTGCCATCAGGTCAGCTGGCAATTAGAAATGGGCAGCATCTCAAGAGTGTCTGATTCTCAAAACCAGAGTCCCTGGAGATGGCCTCTGTTCTTAGGGGATCCCCAGGCCCGTATCCATCTTCAGTTAACAAACATCTTTTCAAGGATTAAGACTTACCACTTGCCCTGCATGGTGGCCCTGTGTTGGGACCCGAGAAGCCCCACCTGGCCCACAGAGCAGGAACACCAGCCATGAGAGTGCCAGAAGGTGGCCCCCAACCACAAAGTGAGCAAGCCCCAGGGTGGTTCTGTTGCTTACACAGAGGCGAGCTGTGTGCTGGCCTGTGAGGCACCACTGTGATGGGAACCCTGGGTCAGGCTCCAGCTAGGAGGGACAAAAAGGACCCTGTTGGGCCTTCATAGGGACAGAAACAAAGGCCCTTCAGCAGAATGAGGGCATTGGCAAACTGAGGCCCAGATACAAGAGGGCTCGGGAGCACCTGCTAGAATGTGGCTGGCAAGGTGACTCATGTCAGCACAGACTGGGGCTCTGGAGTGACTGTAGTGTTGGGGCCAGAGAAAGGAAGTACCTGTGGGGCCTTGAAACCTAGAGATCCCCCTGGTCATCACTGGGTTTCCAGGCACTGATGAGAACATGATCAGAAAGCCCACAGCCCGCCCTAGGCAGGAGGCTAAGGCTAATGGGGATGGGAAAGACATGTGGCTGCTGCCTGCTTGTCACACCCTGGGCACGGCGGCTAGAGGAGGTCATGAGCGCTCTGTACCGTTAGACCCCTCATGGCTCTATTTGACTCCAAGCCCTTAGCTGGTTGCCAGCCCTTCATCCTAGCTTTGACCTTAAGCTGTCCCCCGTCCCAGCACGCCTGGCCTTTCCCTGCCCAACTGCAGCCACAGCACTGCCTCAGGGTGCCTGGCCACCTTAGAGTCAGGTGAGCTCCCCAGTGATACACAGCAGGCTGGCCACTCTGGCTGGAGAAACAAGGCTGTGCTTCTCTGCTATGTGCCAGGTCTTCACCTTTGGAAGGGAAGGACATTTTGGAACTCTAGGTGAGGCACACGTGGGGTGGCTAGCCTCCCAGCCTCTAGGAAGCTTCCATATATCTTCCTATACCTGCTTCCCAGACTAGGGCCATGACGTTGGCAGTGGGCAGTGAGTCACACACACCAGGCTGCCGGGAGGCAAAAAACTATGAGATCCCACATACAACCAAGAAAGACAAACACTTCTCAAAAAAATTAAAGATGCAGGTCAGAAGAACTAGAGATCTCTATAGGATCATAGTTCAAAGGCAATTGCACATGAAAGGGATGGGCTCTCCACTCAGCTGGAGAAAATTCCAGAACTCTTATGAGACCATAGCCAGCCCCCTGCAGATGGTTCCCCCGGAGCTGAACCCATTCCACTGGTGCCAGGAGCAGAAGTGGCAGGCCCTGGAATGGCCAGGTCACCTGCTAGAGCTCTTCAAAGAAGGCCACTCGGGACTTGGCGCTCTGCAAAGTGAGCTGTAAGAGAGCAGAGGAGAAGATGAAGGCAACACTGGGTTTCTGTTCCTTGACGTAAAATCCCATCCTGCTTTGGGGCCAACCTCAAATGTGGTTTGGAATGACATGGACGTATGTTCACACAGATATTTTAGAAAGTGGTGGTCAAGCCCAAACATAATTCCAGACCTGCCCCAGAATTCAAACTAGGACAGATGAGGACACACCAGGAATGACGGTGTCGGGCAAGCGTGTCAGCAGAAAACTGTCACCGCCACCTTTCCACAGAGACTAGGTCTCTGGCTACTTCGTTCCATTATCTCATTTCCATCCAGTCTCTGAGACGCTACCTCCATGGGGTGCTGTCTGCAGCAATGCCGGCCCAGGGTGTTCATCCTCTCTGGGTTCAAAGGAGCTGGCTTGGCAGGGTGGATGTCTCTGGGCGAGGCAGCATTCACTCAGGCAAGGCAGGCCTGTGTCCAGTGGGGACCTACAGTTCGTCCCTGCTGCTCCTGGTTCTCCAGGTAGCTCTAAAGCAGAACTGCTTTTGGCCTAGGAGCTGAAACGGGACAAGCTGGGAGGCCGCCGGCTTTACGTGGGCAGTTTAGACAGGCAGGCTGCAAGGGCGTCCCAAGAAGGGCACTGCCCAAGGAGGAGGGAGCAGGACGAGGCAGGAGCAGAGGTGTGGATCAGAGGGCAAGCCCTGGGTATGGCAGTTTGTGGCCCTAAGACCTGACTCGGGGCAACTTCCCAGCCTCTCCCCAAAAGAAGCCTCTGGCACAGGCCCCTTCTGCTGCCCCCCTCTTGCTCTGCTCCTGAAATCAACTCCTTTGAGTAAGACTGTGGATTCTGAATCCAGCTCCAGAACAGGTGCAACCAGGGAGTCCACACTGTTCATGTCCCCCGAAACATTTGGCTTAGCTCCTGGCACTGAGCAGAGGCATAGACCATGTTTATTGAGGAAATGGTTTGTGGGCCCATTAGGATAACTGAGCAGTGAAACGCAGGGAACAGCAAGTCCTCCACATCAGGTGACCCCTCTCCATCCCGTTTGCTGTGTGGCCTCAGTGAACACCCCTGACCCTCTAAGCTTTTCTCCTCTGGAGATAAAGCACAGGGCAGGCTAGCTGGCCTGGCCCTTCTCCCGACCTTGGGCAGCGTCCGGATGTGAAGAGTCCTCGGCATTACACACAGCTCTACAAAGGGCTGGGGAGGGCGCCTCCAAAGCGACCACTTCACCATCAAAAGACAGGCAGCATTAGTGTGCTCAGAACAAGACAGCTTGAGAGTCTACTCTTTAAATCCTGCCAAATCTTTTGGCCTTGAAGTTTCCAACTAACAAGCTGAATACAGGGAGGCATCTGAGCTGTTTCCTTCAGTGGAACCAATTCCAGAAGCCCTTTGGAAGCCC
Organism: Ctenodactylus gundi; assembly: GCA_004027205.1. Lineage (NCBI taxonomy): Eukaryota > Metazoa > Chordata > Mammalia > Rodentia > Ctenodactylidae > Ctenodactylus > Ctenodactylus gundi. The sequence continues at coordinate 283,011 of PVKB01001582.1, forward strand.
TGTTCCAATGGGAACGGACAGCTTTTCTTTGCTAAATTTGAACTCCCTACAGAAGGAAGCTGCTTTGGACGGGTTACTGCCTCAACACCAAGAGAGAAAGGCGAGCAACTGTATGGCCATGACCAGGGGACCAGAGTGGTAACCAGAAAAGACAGAGATTCAGCCACCAGTCATCTTTTAGGTTTATCTACCTATTTGTTTTTTGAGACAGGATCTTGCTGTAGGCCAAGCTGGTCCTGAACCCAATGCAACCCAGACTTGCCTTTAACTCACAATAATCGTCCTGTCTCAGCCTCCTGAGTGCTAGGATTGTAGGCGTATGGCTCGTGTGGTACTGGGGAACAGAACTCGGGGCCTGCATGCTGGGCTATTCCTCCAGACCTTTCAGGTTTAATGAAAAGGTATGCAACCCACATTTCCGCTCATGTTTGCTCTACACTTCTGAGAAGACTTCACGAGACTCCTCAGGGGATGGGAGGCCTGGCACCAGTCTACACCCACAGTGAGCCAAACAGCAGCACATCTGATCCAAGGCTGGTGTACCCAGGGAGCAGCAGGGTGGCCTGGGAAGGTCACTCGATCCCTCCGGCCTTGGTTCTTCACCACCAAGTGGTGACGATGGCATCCCTGTTTCCAGACTGGAGGAACTGGGAAGCGCACGTGAGGCACTCAGCGTTGGGTCCTGCCCATGCTGACAGCTCAGCAGCTGTTACTACCAAGGGTGGCCTCCCGTTTCTTCCTCTCCTGGAGGCGGAGTGGGACCAAGTGCTTACTGGAAGGGGCGCAGGCGAGGCGGGGTCGCACGCTGCATTTGTCTCTGAGTAGACCAGCACTGTCCTAAGAGGCCTGGCCACTTCCCCAGGCAGGAAGCCCGGGCTGTGGGGCCACTGAGAACCTGCTGCCCGTGTGTACCATGCTGGCTCCAAGAATTCCTGGATCCTCCACCCAAGCAGCATGCTGGCTGTCCCCTGGAGGTGCCAGGGGAAGGCTTGGCAGCACCAATGGTGCCACATTCCAGGTACTCGAGCCTGTGCTTGTTAGGATGCAAACTGCTCTTCAGCAGGCAGGATGCTCACGATCCCTTCCGTGTGCTACACTAGGGCTCAGCCTGACCTTGTCTCCAGCCGAGGCAGAAGCCTGACCTCAGCCCTAAGAGAGAAACGCTGATATCCCGCCATGTAGTAGGAAGGGCACCAGTCTTCCAGAAAGCCCAGAAGTGTTAGTTAGAGTCTCTGCGTGGGAAAACAGAGAACTGCCTGCCCTGGGCAGCAGGGGCTGCTGCCTGAGGGCTCTGGGAGCCTCCTGTGGCCCTGCCTGGCTGCCCTCTCAGCTTCTACTCTCACTGGGCACTTCCAATTCTGCATGGGACCCAAGTCTGAGGATGTTAGAACACGAGCCCTCACAGGTGCCGCCACAGCCTCTGAAGCAACCTTCGTCTTCGACATTAAAAGCCTCCTGTGTGGTCGGGCCTGGAGGCTCTGCTGCAGCTAGGCAGTTCAGGGAGGGCTGGTAAAGAAGACATTCTGGGCATCATTCCTTCAGGTTAAAAGCTCAAGGTCCAGCCAGCCCCAGTCCCCAGGGAGGGAGGTTTTCCAGAGGGCCCAGGAAGCCCTCCCCAGTCAGCTGACCCCTTCTGCTGACTGGGGTCCCTGCAGGCCCCTCCAGGGGTCAGGCTCCCCTCCCATGTGTTTCTGGAGCAGACAGGACCTGTGCTAGAAAGCTTGCTGTCACACGAACAGTATCGGGAGATGTTCAGAAAGGACACAGGTTCTGAGAAAGTGGCACACAGGCCAGGCCACTATACAACAAACTGCCTCTTTTCCCACTCATAAAAATTCACGTAACAAGGGCTGGCGCGGGGCTAGCTCAGGGGTCACAATGCTTGTCTAGCATGAGCAGGACCTCTGGTTGGATTCCCCAGCACCACATGAAAATAAGCTGGGGGTGGTGGCGTATGCCTGTCATCCCAGCACTTGGGAGGCTGAGGCAGAAGGATTGCTGTGAGTTCAAGGCCAGCCTAGACTATACAGTAAGTTCAGGACACGCCTCAACTAGAGTGAAACTGTCTCAAAAAAAAAAAAAAATCCAGCAACAAGCTTCCTTGTTTCCCTAAGATTCTCTGACACCCTGAAGTAGCTCAACAATTGGTTCATCCTGCTGCCCAAGAACTAGCCTGGATTTTTCTGTGGAGCACAGCAACACTTCAGTTTGCCAGAGCCAGAAAATACCATGGAGACGATTCCATTAAGGCTCTGCACTGTCACTCGTAAGCTAAGACCTCTAATCACCCCGAGCATCCCACCTACTCTGGAACCCAGTCCAAATGCCTACACTCGCTCTGGCGATGCAGCTAGACCTGCCGGCCCCGGAGGGAGTCTCCAGGAGGGAGCTATCCCATGCAGGCACCCGTTGGGTGTGGCTCTGCGCAACAGGAGCGGGTGAAGCTGAAGATGCACCCCCAAGGCCTCATAGACAATGGCTGCAAGGCTCTGGGACCAGCCTGGTCTGGAGAACCTCCTTTGAGTCCCCTGCAGACAAGTGGGTGAAGCCCCGCTGAACGTGACGGCTGACCATGGCAGGCACTATCCTTCAGAATTCACAATGAATCCCGACAAGGCCAAACGCAAACGTTCCAGCAGTCACTCCAGCTCCTTCGGGAAGCCTGGAGACCACAAGGCCCTGCTCAAAGTGCCCAACCCAAAGTGCTGTTGCCAGTTCCCTGAAGATGACAAAAAGAACATGAAGTCTCCTCACCAGGCACTGGCTGACCTGCTGCTCTCTTCCAGCTGTCTCTTCACATCTGATTAGAATCAGCCGTGTGAATAATACAGGAGGAATTAAGTTCTCTCTTGACTAAACCGGCTGTTCAAGTCTGTCACTAATCCAATTCCATTCTGGAAAGACTGACTTCCTTTTCTTTCTTGGCAGTAGATCTATACAGCTTTGTTTTTATCTTATGGGTCTTCTGATCTACCTGCAGGCGGCCAGGCTCCCCCTTCCTGCCCACCATCAACAGACATGACCCTGGCAAAGTCACCTTTCCTCCCACCCACTGCTTCATCAAATGGCCACTTGTTTGTGACAGCCACCAGGCTGTAGACAGGCAGGAGAGGAAACCAGCTGGCAGAGCTAGGCTCATTCCATTGCCCAAACTGTGTGATGTGACAGAAAGGGCTGCATCCATTCAATCTCAACCAGTTCAGATCTGGGAGACACTGCTGTCTCCTCAGACGGATGAGGGGCTGGCTCTTCTGAACCTTAGGAGACGACCTAGCATGCAACCAGATCTCTCTATCCAGGCACACAACCTGCAGATACAGCTGGTTCCAGCTCACTGCCATATGCCTGGAAGCCCATCACAGCATTCCAGAGAAATGGCCTCAAGGCCTGGAGACAGCAAACCTGGAAAATACCTGCAACAAGTGCTCTCCTGTCTGGTGGCCTGGGTGAAGGCCTTCCAGCCACCAGGGCTACTCCAACACCATTCCTAGGAATGCCCCTGCTGGAAGCCTCCATGTGGGGTGGGTTGCCACTTCTCTTCCCTAAGTCCTTTTGGGGGCTGTTTCCCAAAGTGATGGGTGGGACTAAATGTATTCCAGCGTGGAGCCTGCAGCAGCAAGGCTGCTTGATTAAGAATGAATTACACTTTCATCAGCACAGAGAGAAAATTGATTCACAAGGCCGCATTGTGATAATCTTGTTCCTGAAGCAAAAGGAGGTGGAGGGGTGAGCAGGACACACAGCCACTTCGCTATCAGTGGCGAGAGAAAGGGAACTCTACAATTAAGTTGGAGAACAAAACCAATCAGAGCTCCAGGATTCCTTCAACTGGTCTCCGGGGGCCTTGCCTCAATCTGCTCATCCCAAGGGAGAAGCCAAGGAAGGGGGAAGGGAGTTGTCTAATTCATTTTAGACAATAAGACCCATAGCGCTAAACCCATTTTAGGCACTAACCTAATAACTCCTCGTGCTGAGACTCTGCTCGTCCCATAAAAATGCAGTGGAATTGAAATGCAAGCCCTAAAATCATGTTATACTTCCTCTCTGCCGCTACATATTGAAAGGGAAGGAGCGGGGGAGGCAGGAGACGCAAAAGGACATGCCGATTCTCTGGCTCCAGGATCCACACGGAGGAAGCAGACTCCGGAGCAGAAAGGTGACAGCCAAATCCCGCAGCAGCAGATTCCAACATAATCTTTGGCTTGGGGTGTGGTAAATATTCCTCCTTCCATACTGAGCCGAGGGGGAAGGGCTGGTGACGGGAGGGGTGGAAGAGGGGGTAGGGGAGGAGGTCTCTGCTGTCAAGTGGCCAGACTAAGCTCTTCTGAAGTCTCCTACTGACAGCTTGCACCCAAATGCCACCTAGTGATGTGCACAGGGAAGGGCTGTCCGGGCTCTTATCCCTAACCAGAGGTGGGATGCGAGGCCACAACCCCAAGAACAAATCTAATTTGGTATCAGCTCTAGAGAGAAACCCTCCCAGGAAAACACAAGGGGCGCTTTTGTGTATTAATCCTTCAGGGACCCAAAGCAGCACAAAGATGCCTGTGTCTCCAGCTGCCCTGAGATGCGGGTGGAGCCCTTCGCCACTTTAGACTCCACCTGACGGTGGGCTAATTGGCCTGATTTACCTCGCTGGGCAGGTGGAGGCTAAGTGCTAGCCACGGGGCGCTCTGAGCCAAGAGCCTTCGGAAGGAGGTCCAGATACACTGATGTTGCTTTTAAACTGCCAATCTCAAAAGAGACATCCTGGCAAGGCCTGTAAGAGCCAAGCCCCAGCCTGCAGAATGAGTCTGCATCTCAGCTCTCCCCTCCCTCCATTGCAGCAACAAATCAGATGCCCATGGAGAGCGGCGCTGGAGTACACCTTCAGCGCTGGGGCGAATGGGATGTTTTACTACATCAAATAAGGCCCGATAATGGCGCAGACACTTTCAAAGAGCCATAAAACATCCCAGGCCAGCGAGGCACGGTTTATAAGTTCAGTACCTCCCGACGAACAAATAAGTCTCCCAACCAAAAATAGATTTGGTCATAGTCTTTTGGAAATGAGGCTGTTAGAATTTTTTTTTTTTTTTTTGAGACTGGGTCCTGCGCTATAGCCCAGGCTGGTCCTGAGCTCACTATGGAGCCTGGGCTGGCCTTGCACTCAAGGCAATCCTCCTGCCTCAGCCTCTCCAGTGCTGGGTTTACAGATACACACCACCACACCCAGCTCATGTGGTGCCGGGGTACTGAACCCAGGGCTGCCACAGTAAGAACCCTGCATGCTCTCGACAGTGACAAGACACCCAGGAACTGTGAGCATATGCACTAAGAATGGCCTTCGGGGCTGGAGGACTAGCGTAGTGGTTACAGCGCTTGCCTGGCAAACATAAGGCCTCCAGTTTGATTTCCCAGCACCACATAAACTGGGCATGGTGGGGCACCCCTGTAATCCCAGCATTCAGGAAGCTGAGGCAGGAGGATTGCTGTGAGTTTGAGGCCAGGGCTGGGCTACAGAGCGAGACCCTGGATCCAAAAAAGAAAAAAAAAAAAAACCATCAGTGAGACCCTGTCTCAAAAATAGGCACCATATCCAAGAGGAGTCCCCTAGGTCCAGTCAGGGGCTCCCAATGCCTTCCCTGCACTTTCACACAGCCTGAGAGCCAAGGGAAAGAGTCTGGTGGCCAATGCAGTTTTTTCCTGGGTGCCCTACGCCCACGCCTGGTCCTCCTGATGCCCTACTTACTCCATTCCCCACTCCTCTTCCTTCCTTCTTCCAAACACACAGAGAAGGTTCTGGAGCTCGGGAGCCTGTGCTGCCTTTTATGTTGAGGACAACCAGATAATGCCTGGTTTCTAGAGTAAGCAGAACCTCTCAGCCCACAGGGCCCTAAGGAGAGCTGGATATCCGAACCACGTATTAAACTCGAACTGTTTAGCAGCTGTCTCCGAGGCTGGTGACATAAACCAGGGGTCAGCAGTGAGGCTCCCGCCGCTTGTTTTAATCGCGGGCGACGCCTTTCACGCATATCCAATCTCTCCTTGAGATTTATCACCCCCCACCCCTGTGTCTGGAGAATTCTGCTTCATTCTGCCAGCCCTGCATCTCCAAGGGGACTCAGCAAAAATTGGAGATGACATTGGACTTTTACGTCTTCTAGATCTAGGAGAGTCGGCTAACCATTCCATAAACGTCAAGGCTCCATTATTCCGGCTTTCCCACCAGCAGGAAACCATGGCTGGGCCCAGAAAGCCCCAACAGTTCCTAATGAACTAATGAAACAACCTTTCTGAGCTCCATGCCTCCCCCAGGATTTCTCGTCTGTCCATTTCCCTTGAAATCCTCTGCTCCCTTGGAGACCACAGCACAAAAATGACTTGTTTTCTGGTACTTGAACCAGCTCAGATCAGGGTACTGAAACCAGTCTCTTAAAAAGGAGACGGCAGGCAGCAAAGCCCAGCAGTGTGTGATCCTGAGCCACGTGTTCAAACCCCCCCCCCCCCCCCCCCGTGTGGTGGCACAGCGGAACCAGGAACCTCACTAGCCCCTCCCCCGTCATCGGCCTTGGGGCTCTGATGGCAAATGCTCAGACCCAAACCACCACCGAAGCACTGTGTGTCCCTCCCACCCCAGCCTGACTGCTGGACTCCTCCTGTGGGAGGCTCAGATGCCGGAAACGTGTCACTCCCTCGGAGAATGAAACGAGTCCAGATTCCCCCTGGGCGGCTTTTGATCAGTAGTGCCTCTGACTCAGACGCGAATGCCAAACCAGTTCCACAGATCATTAATCAGGAAGATAGAAATGTGGGATTAAGACTAACAAGAAGAGAAAACCCACCTCACATAGAACAGGGAACTAGGAGGGTTAATTCCAGCTTCTTAGAAGTTCGTATCCCTATCCTGTGGCAAGTAGCACAACTCATGAAAATGCTTCCCCGGCTGGGCACATGCACGTGGCAGGGCCGCCCAGCATGTCCTCCTTAGTGCCTCACCACGGCTACTGTTGAGCCCTGCCTGTGCTACATGCTTCAGGTGTATTTCTTCATTTAAACTCAGCACAATCCCAGGGCGGGGGGGCGGGGGGAACTATTTCTATTCACTCTTTTGGGCATGGTATTGTGGATTTTGCCCAGGGTCCTGCACATGCTGGGCAAGCACTCCATCACTGACCTTACTCAGTGCATATGAATTTCCTTTTCCTTCTCTCATTCTTTCTCATTTTTTGTTTGTTCTTTTGAGACAGGATCTTGCTAAATTGTCCAGACTGGTCTGGAACCCACAATCCTCCTGCCTAAGCCTCCCAAGTAGCTGGGATGACAGGCTCATGCCACCACACCTATCTTATATTTTACAGATGAGGACATTAACTCCCAAGAAAGCAAAAACTATGGAGACAAGAAGTGGCAGCGTAGTGGTAACTTTGGGTAACCACAGTCTCGCTTTTTGCCATCCCCCAAGGGATCATGGTAACTCCCTGAATTAGCTTCGGCTTTCCACAGCCCCAGCGGGAACTACTCAGGTCATGTCAGGCACTGAACCTCTCAGGGAGGCAGAGAGTACCAAAAGCAGGAAGAATACGCCTCGGCTGTTAAGAGGTGGGAGACCCATTCTATCTCTGAAGAAATTGATGAGCAAAACCCATTAAAACAAACAAAAACTGGTGCAGGCTGGTTTGCAGTCATGTTAATGAGTTCTCAGGACACTGGAAACTCCCCAGGTCACTCCCAGCCTTGCCCCCTGCCTCCAGGTGTACTAGCAAGAGCTGTGCTCCTGACAGCGGGCCTCCCACGTTTCCAAAGCCTGAAGCGGCATGTGTCCCTACAGGTGGCTTGACATGAGTCCTGGCCACAGGGCCTGCCAAAGTCTAGAAAATGAAACATGTTTCAAACCTCATGTGCAGTAAAAAAAACTACCACTGTTTGCTCTAATGATGTTGAGAGAACTCTAGTTGTATTGAAAGCCAAGTTCCTACTTGCAGTAACTCTTGATAAATGAGAATTCTTGATTAAACAGAACCTAGAAACCTGCTTTGAATACAGGTTCACATAAAGACACTGGAGTTGCTTAGTGTCAAAAGGATCATAGAGAAACACGTTGCTGGGTGATTCTACTGAGCAATGTAATAGAAAGCTACGACATCACTAGGCAATGTAATCTTCTGGGACTACCACTGATCTAATGTCCTTATGGAGTCCACGGCTGTGTAACCTAGGAGCTGCACCAATGTGACTGAAAATGAAGCATCATTTGTCCATAATAACAGCTCAATGAGAAATGATCAAAATTAGGACCTGAAAAAGTTGAACATTCTGCATCATCACAGAAAGAAAGAAGAAACTCATCCAGGTTTTACTTAACAATCCCACAAAGGGAACAACTGATTACACAGGCTGAAGCAGAGCTTGCCCTGGTGTTAACCTCAAAGTCCAGTACACCCCAGTGGATCCACCCAAGGTGCCCTGGGGGCAACAAGGCCACCATTTGGGCAGAGAACCACTTAGCCTGCCATTCTGATGCTGGTAGTAACTACCCTGTCCAGGCCATGCACTACTCAGGGTTCGGCTATCAATGCTAAGGTGGGCACAAAGGTTGAGGAAACAGAGGCCTGGCAACTAAGTCAGGGCTCAAATCATACCCAAACTGGGGACCATGCCATGGATTCTTAGAACCACGGACAGCTCTAACCCATTTTATTAAAGTTCTACCTGGGGCTTTCATAACTAAGGTCTTTTGCTGGGAGAATGACCATAAATGTGATATATCTTAGGGCAGAATAAATTTTTAGTAGGAAGCTTCTAACAGGTTACTCCACTTGACTCCATTGAAGACCTGAGGGTGCATCCTACACCCCTGTGAGATGGTGTTGGGCAGAGGTGCCACTGGGGACGAGGTGAGAAGCAGAGGCAGAATGTCATTTTATTACTCAGCAAAATAAATTCTCTGCATGATGTGGGAAGGCCAACTCCAGATGGCCTTTCAGGAGTGATGGAACAGAGAGTTAAGTCAGAATGACTTACAGATGAGTCCCTGTGCTCTATGTCGGTTGTGTTGGAAAAGGAAAGAAGTGTGCAGACGGGAAAGCTTTTAGGAAAAATGAGTCAGCATGGCAACCCCTCCCTTCCATGACCACAAGTGCCCAGTGTGACCGCTGGTCTGCAGAGCTTACCACCACGTGGCAGGTGGTGTTCTTGAGTGAAAGATACCAGTCCTACAAGCACCCAAATTGGCCCCATTTCCATGCCAGGGTTATTTATCTAAGAAGTACACCACCAAGACAGACTTTTAGGCAGACCTGAATGAAAAAAAAAGCCATGACCTTCCCCAGCCCAACAATGACACAAGATGGGAAGGACGAGGAGTCCTGCAGCCCCAGGACATGCTCTTCAGCACGAGGCAGCCTTGCAGGGCCTGGAGGCTGGCCTTGCCCACAGGCTGGATGCCTGCTCTCAATCAACGCATGCTGTGGCCAGTACCCAGGCACCCGCTGGCCTTGAGGAGGCTCCATGTGGCCCAAGGACGGAGACAGGCAAGATCATGCATGGGTTAGTATCACAGAGGGCAGGTCCATCACCACAGACAGTACCTGGGAATAACCTACTTTGAGGACTCAAATGCAGATAGGTCTTCTGCCTTGGGCTTGAGGCTAAACCAGCAAAATGAAGAAAAACAAAAACATACCCTGTGATATCAACAATGCCACATGTCCCATTTGTAAATGCTCAGACAGGCCTGCAATAGTGACAAGTGACTTCACTTGTTTCATTTTATGGCTTAAAAATAGGTCTCTCCAGTTTTTAGCACTCTAGGCTCCTACAGCTACGGTCCTTACCTCACTACCCTCAGCAATGGCAAAGAAAAGGCCACTCCTGGTGTCTATATGACATCGCGGGGTAGGGAAGGGACTCTGGGATAGTGCCGGGAAGGGTGGATCACGCACTGGTCTGTCGTCACTTCACCTCTTTAATGGTGGAGGCCTCCCTTTAACTCCCATTCTGCTGTTTAATAACTCTGTTTTTTAGAAAGGAAACCCGGGAAACGTAAGAGCCAGAGGAAAGAGGACCATGGAATATGGAAATGTCTTTCAAGGTTATGTTTTTAAAAGAAATTCTCTACTCAGTGCCAATCGTAACGGGAGTCAAGAGAGGTGGAGGCTCCCTTTTAGACCCATCAGTGATGGCAGGGAGGCGTAGATCCCTCAGGGTTTTCAGTCACAGCTTAGCCACAGGAAAAAGTCCTTAAAATGGGAGACTATCAGACTACCACAAAAAGTAAAAACTGAATCAACCAGCCTAAACTTGATGAACAGTCTTATTGAACAGTACCTCTTTTACAGGTGGAAACTGATCCCGAGCTGTCAGTTAAGAGCAGGGCATCAGTTAGACAGAGAAGTCCTTTGCCCAATAAGAGATATATATTCTTGGGTTGACAATGACTATGAAATTTAACTTCTTCTTTTTTTTGAGACAGGGTCTTCCTCTATAGTCCAGGCCCGTCCTGAACTCACTACATAGCTTAGACTGGCCTAGAACTCACAGCAATGCTCCTGCCTCAGCCTCCTTGGTGGTGGGATTACAAACATACACTACCACTCCTGGTTTATGTGGTGCTGGGGAATCGAACTCAAGGCCTTGTGCTTGCCCACTGAGTTATGCCCCCAACTCCTGGGATTTAACTTCTAAATATTAAAAGCTCCAAATATCAGGGGAGAAAGGCAGGACACTGAGAGACATAAAGGAAGAGTCCTAGATATTTTCTTTGAAGTATGAAACAAGGTACACGTTCCAGGTAGGCGAGATTCCATAGTGCTTGCTACTTAAAAGGACAAAAGAAGAGGCTGAGTGCAACAACACAGGCCTATGCTCCCAGCTACTGGGAGGGTGGAAGGGCTGAGACAGGAGAATCCTGAGTTCAAGGCCAGCCTAGGCTACAAAGCCAGCTCAAGGCCAGCTTGGACTGTGTAGAGAAACACTACCTCAACACCCCCCCACCCCCAAAAAAAGAGGTTGGGGGTGTAGCTCAGGGGTAGAGCACCTGCCTAGCATACGCGAGGCTCCACGTTCAGTCTCCGATACTGCAAAAAGAAGCAGGGGGAGGAAGAGGAAGACAAGAAAGAGGGCGACTCCACTGGCAGCAGCTTCTACTCCACTGTACGCCAAGCAAGGGCAAAATTCCCTTTGGCTTAAAAGACAAAACTGCTTCAGTGCTCAGTGATGGATCAGAAACCAGGCTCTAACAGGATTCAGCTCATCAAGGCTTTTAACACAAGCTCCATTTCCATCAAGCCAGTGGGTTCATGGTCACTGGCAGATTAAATTCCCCTTCTGGCAGGAGTTGAAAAATTTCCTCAACTAAGTACATGTAAAAAATGACAACAGTCTAATGACTCGCCTCCTGAGGAAACCAGATGCCAACCTCACATTTCATTAATGACTGTCCTGATCTGCCAAAGCCAAGAGACTCGGTACCTTCTTAATGGTGTTGTGTTTGCTGCCGGAGCCGCCCCTGTCCGAGTTTTCGTTGTGCAGAATGTCCAACGCCGTCTCCCTCTCCTTCAGTTTCAAGGCCTCGATTTCTGTCTTGAGCTCGTTGAGCTGCTCCTGCAGATGTTTGCTCTTCTCCATGTATTCCACTCTGCAGCAAAAGGACACTGCGTGTCAGGCGTGGGCAGAGGCTCTGGGACCCACACAATGCCCGGTGTGGGAGACAGCATTCACATCTCAACTCAGTCACTCACTGGCCATGGGACTTAGGCTGGTCATTTAACTGCTAGAAATCTCTTTCTTCATTGGTGGGTGAAACTTGAATACTAACCACGAGGCTATCGTCAGGATTAAAGGCAGTATAGGAAAGTCCTCTGGAAGCTCCAGGGGGGAATGACAAGCACTCATTGTCATAGATGACTGTTCTGTGCAAAGACTACACGAAGCCAGGTACGGTAGCACATGCCTATAATCCCAGCACTCTAGGAAGCTGAGGTAGGAGGATCCTAAGTTTATGCCCAGCCTGGAGGATTTAGCAACTTAGCAAGACCTTGTCTTAAAATCAAAACTTAAAAGAAAAAAAAAAGGTTGAAAGCCCTGGGCTCAATTCCCTATACCAAGGGGCGTGGTGTAGGGGGAAGAGCACATGACCTAAGTCTCCTGGCACCCAATGCAATGTCCTTGTCTTGACTGTTCTTGGAGCAATAATTCAGGTGTCTGCTTCTGACAGGCCACAGCACATTTCCACTTGTTCTCAGACTTCAAATCCCACAGGTGACAGCTCACTCAGGCAACACCAGGAAGCGTGTCCCTGCTTTCACCTACAAGGGGACGCCCTGAGCTATGTATCTACTGTGGTGAAAATCTGGCACCTACTTGTGAAGAGGCCAAGAACCAGGGCATGACCAGGAAAACAATGCCCCATGAGCACAAAGAAGCTTCTGAGAGCAACAACTCTGCCAGCATGAGCAAGGACAAACAGCAAGTGCTAGGGCTGAGTGTCTGGGCCTCCCCAGCATTCATGTGTTAAAACCAAATCAGTATAAAGGCGGCAGGACACAAGGCCTTTGGGAAGTATTTAAGTATTTAAGTCAGAAGGGTCCACCTTTGTGATGGGATATGTGTCCTTATAAAAGAGGTTCCAGGGCCTGGAGGAATGGCACAGTGGTTAAAGCACTTGCGTAGCAAGTGCAACACCCTGAGTTTGATTCCCCAGCACCACATAAAACTGGTGGGACAGGGCATATGCCTGCAATCCCAGCACTCAGGAGGCTGAGGCAGGAGGATTGCCATGAGTCCAAGGTTGGCCTGGACTACATAGTGAGTTCAGGACCAGCCTGGGTTACAGAGTGAGATCCTGTCGAGAGAGAGAGAGAGAGAGAGAGAGAGAGAGAGAGAGAGAGAGAGAGAGAGAGGTAGGGAGGTAGGGAGGAAAAAAAAGAAAAGAAATAAATGAGGTCCCGGAGAGATTTCGGCCCACACAAGCACAACACAAGAGGGTGATGTCTATGAGCCAGGGTGAGGGCTCTCTGACCAGCTCCTATCTAAGCTCTCCCAGAGCCAGAAGTGAGAAATAATGTCTTATTGTTTATTATCCCCTCTGCCTCTGGTATTTCGCTATAGCAGCCTGAACACACCAAAGCAGGAAGAAAACACAAAAAAGCAGAATGCAGAACAGAATGTAGTCATCACAAACAGTGATCACAACCACATCATTTCTCGGCCTTTTGGCTGAGATCAAGCGTAGAATCAGATCCCAGTCACATAAATACACATGTCAGCGGCTGCAGGAAGAGCACAGCAGTTAGAGCACGTGCTAGCAAGTGCAAGGCCTTAGTGGAGCCAGGCCCGGTGGTGCGTGTTTGTAATCTTGGCCCTCAGGAGGTAGAGGCGGGAAGACTGTTGTGAGTTCGAGGCCAGCTTGGGTGACACAGTGACAGTGAGTTCAGGACCAGGTGGGACTACAGAGTGTGACCTTCTCCTGAGGGGAAAAATAAAAAGGTTGGAGGGTTGGGCCATAGCTTAGCTGTGAGAGTGCCTGCTTACCCAAGCACAACCTCCTGGGTTGGATTCCCCAGTACCAAATAAAGTGGGTGTGGTAACACACGCCTATAATCCCAGTACTTGGCCTCAGAAGACTGCTGTTGAGTGTGAGGTCAACCTGGGCTACACAATGAGTTCAAGACCATCCTGGGCTACAGAGCAAGACTGTCTCAAAAAAAAAAAATGCATGTTTGGACAAGGGTGATAAGAACTCACATGGTAGAAACAGCCAACAGTGGCTCCAGGTCTTAGCTTCCCCGTCAGTATGAGGGCCTGGCTCGTGTCAGGCTGGAATCTGTGGGGCGCTTTTCCAGAGGGTCATCCTGGGAAACCCAAGGGGTAAGGGGTTTTAGCCCTGATCTCTCCTTATTAGCTGCATGATACTGAGTGAGCTCATTAAATTTAGTCTGTTCTCATTAAAACTACCTGTGCTGTCAATGTGCTGTTAGTTAGTAGAAATTAAACAAGATGAAAGCTAAAAAGCCCTGACACACAGGTGCTCAAGCTATGGTAGTGACTGTGATTGTTCTCTGCCAGTCGTAGTACCGTTAGCCAGTTACCTCTGGCTGTGGGTAGGGGAACAGCCTCATCTGGACCCCTCTTGGTGGGACTCCTCTGCACCCACATTCACTGATCATGAAGCAGAGGCAGAGGCGGTCAGGATGTGTGGGGCTCTGCTCGGAACTTCTGCCCACAACATAACTGGTCTCACCCGGCTCTGGCTTTCCTTAGCTTCCCTGCTAAATTCTTCTCTCCCATCTTTTAGGCACAGGAAGTGCCGCGGGTCCCAGTCATCCGGAAACACAGCTAGGAGAAAGCTGCAGTCTGGCACAAGGGAACAGTAGTGTGACTGATTCAGGGCCCTGACAATCCAGTTCTACTCTTCAGTCAAGATTCTGAGCCACTATAAATTCCAGGCCACCGATCCAGTATTATTTTTATCCTGAACATTGACTGTTGGTTTATTGTCTTTAATTCCAATTGGAAAGCTTGTCCTCCAGTGGACGCAAGCGAGCAAACCTTTATAGGAGCTAGTGACAGGCTGCTGTGGTGACCCTCTGTGTCCCCAGGCCAAGATCCACTCGCTCACATTCCCAGCTGTCCCTATCAGGCCACAGGGGACTACGTACTTTTCTTTCTCTATCTCCATGGAAAGTCGCTTCATGTCAGTATCCTTGAAGTCAAATGAGAGGCCATCACCAATGAGGTTGAAGCTGGGGATATCGGGAGGCAGCGGAGCTGGGATTGGGTTCATGGGCTACGAATGAAAAAAGCTCAGGATTAGGAAGTTTGGGTTTTATAAGGACATGCCTTCTACATTCAAAGCTACCAGGTAAACAGTACCAAAGAACAGAAATCTAGGCAAATCTCCCCTCCTCCCTCAAATCTAATTATTTTCACACCCAGTCTGAGCAGACAAAAACTCCCAGATTTTTATTTAGGCAACTTCCAGGTCCTCTGCTAGGAGCCTGAGGTGCACAGAATAAGACAAGGTCCCTAGCTTTAGCAGCTGAAGGTATTGGCCAGAGAAACCTATGTGGTCACAATATAGTTAAATAAGGTAAACACTGGAATCAGGGAGTGAACAGAGGACAAAGGAGCTGGAGGAGGAATTCGAGAAGAAACGCTGCTTGCACTGAGTCAGAGAACATGCCAGAAGGAGAAGGGTGCCAGGTGAGAAGCATGGTGGTAGAGAGGGCAGGGAGTACCCAGCAACATGCTGGGCACGGGCAACCCAAGCAGGCAGGTGGGCAGGAGGCTGGTCCTGGACCAGAAGGCTCCACTGGCAGACTGACGGGCTTAGACTGGAAGAAGGGGTCAGAGGAGGGCCTGAAGCACAGGATGAAGCAATTAGATTTGTTTTTAAAAATGTCTCACCCCAGAACAAAAAGTCATCTAAAATACGGCCCTAATCTATCAACCCCCACCCCCCAACCAGCTTCTCCGGTTGGTGCTACGCCATCACAAGCAATAGTGTTTAGCAGCCCGGGAGCCATCACACAGTCCCATTTCTGTAGCTTTGCCTCGATGCTCCATCCCTATTTCAAGGAAGCCTGTCTAGACCTCTCTCAGCTAGCTGCCACACTTCCCCTCACTGCCCTTCCACACTGCACTCATGGCTCCACAATGCGAGCCTTTTCCTAGCTACACTCAGCAGAGATTCTTTTTTGGCTGTACCTTCTTCTCTCTACTGTTGGCAAGTTTTCTGAGAGTAGGACTTGCCTCCCTTCGCCCCTACCTCCCTTACTAAGTTTAGGATGGTATCCAGGAAGAAAGGAAACCTCAAAACTTTTGTAAGTGACGATAACAAGGCCCGGAGCAGGGTGTGTACAGGGTGTCAGAAATGGCACTGAGCAGGGGCTTCCAGAGTCTCGGGGCTTCTGGTCTGAGTGGTGGATACATGAGTGTGCTCCATCTGCAAAAGACCCATCAAGCTGTGCGGTTGTATTAATATCTGGGCACAGTACATGTGTGAGACTTCATAAAACCTTCCAGCGAGGATGAGTATGGGCTGCTGCACCACTATAGGTGAGGACACACTCTAGCACAACCTCTTTACAAGGAATCAGAATTGAATCCTGACTCCCCCAGATCCATTTATGAAAATCAATTCAACCAATACAGCTGGATGTATATTTAAAGATCTGCGTTTGGACTGAATGTTCAGTATAGTTCAAAATTGCAAAAGAAAACAGGCCAACTACCCATCTATAAGTGAATGGTTAGATGAATTACAATATATCCATAAGATAAAATGTGACTCAAAAAACTGGTACAAATGATCTCCTTGAGGATTTCTTGTTAAGAACATAGAACAAAGATAGAGCCACGTATAAATGTATATCAGGCTGAGTACTCAGACGACTCCAGCCCCAGTGTGTGAGACCGCCCGAGAGATCCTCACTGAGGGCATTGGCCCAATCACCCACTACACTGAACGGCTGCTTGGCCTGAAGTACTCTGTCACCCATTAACAGACAAGCAGGACATACAGCAACAGCAAACTACGTGCATTTCTCCACCTAGAACCTGGGAAGCTTGTTTCTTGTGCGCTGGGAGCAGCTGGCCATGTGCATGGAGGTGCAGTGTTTGTGCCGTGCGTGTGAAGGAGTCGTGTGTTTGTGCTGTGGGTGTGTCTGTGTCCTTGCCTAGGACATCCCGTCAGCTCTTCCCTGCCTGGTTAGTCCCTGCTTCCTCCTCTGGAGTCAGTTCATGGACCATAATCAGCTCCTCCTGCCCCCTGGGTTGGGCTGTGATCTAGACACCGCACGCTTGTCTGCATTCAGATTTCCAATTCTGTGGTACTGAGTGGACACAAAACAGGTGTGCAAAAAAAGTTTGCTGAGTAGAATGCACAGAGGAAAGGAAGGGAAGCAGCTTCTACTTATTTTGTGACCCCAAAACTGAGGTCAGCGGCTGGTTCTTGCATGGCAGTAACTCCCTTAGAAGTGGAGCATCCATTCCTTCTAAGAACTACAATTATAACATATGGTATCACCTGATAGTTGAAGATTACACTCAGCATTATGGAGCTAGACAGAAAATTCAAGGATAACTTGAGACTCTATTACTCAGAATAAGAAAAACATTTTAGAGCTGGAAAAGGCCCTGTTGCCTGTTATGTAGGTAACCAAAGGGGAAAAGGGATAGTCTAAGACCAAATGGGGACTGGGGTGTCATGCTCAGTCCCCAGCTGCAAGCTATACACCACTTGTAGTCCCTGCCTAGGCTCACCGGGTATGTGGGCTTGGTGGCAATTTCCAGGAGCTTCTGCTTGGCTCTGCGCTCTGCCTCCCGGGCCTCTTGCAGGTCCTGCTTCAGCTGATCTGCCTCCTTGGCCCTGCACAGAAGGAAAGAGAAAGTCTCAGCTTCACCGAGGAGGGACAGGGAGAGGGCGGACAGCCCCACCCCCTCCCTAGGAGGGACTTGGGTTAACCTCAAAGATGGTGCCTGACAAGGAAAACAGAGCCAGTGGGACAGGGACATTTTCAGTTATTCGGAATTTCCAGAGGAAGGACAACATTCCGGTGCACTATTTAACTGGTAAATGTAGACTGGAGAGCAGGAAGCTGGTGAGGCAAGAGGCAAATTAAAGGCTAAGGGAGGTGGCCAGGCCCAGGGACACACAGCTAGAGTCCCGGCTCTCAGGAGCCTAAGGCAGGAGGATTACATCAGCCCAGGAATCTGGTACCAGCCAGAGCAAGATAGCAGGAAGCTATCTCAAAAAACACAAATAGTGTCAATCTGTAATCCTAGCACTCAGGAGTACTTACCTAGCACAAGGCCCTGGGTTTGTTCCTCAGTACCACGTAAAAATTAGCTGGGGACTAGAGGAGTGGCAGTGTGAGAGCACTTGCTTACCAAGCACTAGGCCCTTAATTCAATTCCCCAGAACCACAAAAACCAGGCATAGTGGCGAATGCGTGTAATCTCAGTACTTGGGATGCTAAGGCAGAAAGACTGCCTGAATTTGAGGACAGCCTGGGATACACAGTGAGTTCAGAACCAGCTTGGAGTATCGGGAGAAACACTATCTCAAAAAATTTTAAAAAATAGTCAGCTATGGTGGCACATGCCTATAATCCCAGCATTCAGGAGTCTAAGGCAGGAGGATTACTGTGAGTTTGATGCAAGCTTGGGCTACATAGTAAATTCAGAAACAGCCTGGACTACAGAGTGAGACCCTGTCTCAAACAAAACAAAGCAGAATAAAACGAAACACAAAATAAAGCCTCTGCGACAAATGGAAAGGGCGGAGAAGGAGGCAGAAGGGCCGGATGTTGTCCCTGCTTGCTTCTGGACCAGAGTGGACTGGGCAAGGGTAAATGCTGAGGATCAAGTCTTTTATTTTTGAGATAGGGCCTCGCTCTGCAGGCCACGGTGGTCCTGACCTCACTAGGGAGCCCAGACAGACCTTGAACTCACAGCAATACTCCTGCCTCAGGCTCCCAAGTGCTGTCTTACAGGCATATGCCACCATCTGGGCTTATGTGGTACTCTAACGACTGTGCTATTCCTCCAGCCCCGATCAAAAATCTTACAGTGGACCACAAGGAGCAGAATATGAAAGAACTGTTTCCTTACAGCCTCCAAGTAAAAAACCTCATGGGCCACATGCTTACTTTTCTTGAGCAAGAGGACAAGACCCTCCATGAAGTCAGCTGCTTCTGAAGCTGCACAGGGAGCAGCCTGGCATAGGGACCTGACCCGACACACAGGACTCACATACAGAAGGCAAAGGGTGTGAGAGGCTGGAGGAATGGCCCAGTGGCTAAAGCACAAGGTCCTGGGTTCTACTTCCCAGCACCACATAAGCTGGGTGTGGTGGCGCACGTCTGTAAACGCGGCACTGGGGAGGATGAGGCAGGAGAACTGCCATGAGTCCATGGATCCATAGTGAGTTCAGGACCAGCCTGGGCTACAGAGCGAGATCTTGGCAAAAAAAAAAAAAGAGGGGGAGAGTGCTGGGACAAGGCAGGCACCGAGGAACAATATGCTCAAAATGACAAACACGAGCAGTGAGAAAAACTGGAGTGAAGGCACCTTAGTTGCGAAGAGCCAAATTCAAATGTTCTAAATGAACAGAGCCAGGTGCAGTGGAACGCGCCAATGTTTATCTGAAGGCTGCAGGACTAGAACAATCTAAAACCTAGAATAGTTTTTGGAAAGTACAGACAACAGCTCCATCCTTCAACCTGGCGACGAGCTAGAGCATCCTGGTCATGAAGAGGACTGCAGCTTCCCTCCCCCATCTGCCAGGAAGATGAAAGGGAAACAGGCTCCTAATTTTCCTTAAAGGTAAGTAAATAATCACTGTTTTCTTACATTCTTTCCACATAAAAAAGAGAAAAAGATTTTTTAAAAACTGTAAACATGCTTCTGTGTATCTCCTTAGCTAAAAGCAGTCTACAGACACACTCAAAGGCTCACTGCAAACTCTGCGAATGGACAGATAGGGTCTTAGGAACACAGAGGCACAAGCACCGTGTTCTGGGGAAGAGCTCCAGCCCTATACCATGGCGCAGAAGGAGCCTCCTGCCCCAAAGGATGGAGGAATAGAATGGCTGACTCCAGGCAGAATTAGAACTAAGCAGCCCTTCTCTAGGCCCTGTGCAGGGTCCCGGTGCCCTGGACACCTCCTCACCTCCTCTCTGACTCCTCAGCCATCTTCAGTGCCAGCACCTCAGCCTCTAGCACTTTCTGCTCCATCAGACGCTTCTCCTCCTCCGTCCTAATGGCTGTTGCCTTGATACGCTGCATTTCCTGCTCAGCCTCTGCGGCTTTCTGGGCCAGGAGCTTGGCTTCCTCCTCAGTGATCTGGGCTTTTTCTGCCAACAGGTCAGCTGTCTCCTCTGACCGCATCTAGAAGGAGATGTGCTCTCAGTGTGGTCTGCCTCCCACACACATCTGGCCTCAGACAAGCAGGTCAGAAGAACAGCCTCACACTCCTTGGGTCCTGCTACTAAGCAGTCCCGCAAGGGGCTTCTGGTAAGACAGGACAAGCCACATCCCCCTTCAGAAGGTCCTTTCAGGCTCAACCCATGGGGAACAAGAAAGAACACTCTCTGAGTATCCACTTCGGTTGAAGCTTATGAATTATGATGCAGAAAACCGTCTTCTTTCTCTTCAAGTCAGTGGCTCAAAACCAGAAGAGGGTTTGTCACCCCACGGGGCGTATGGCCATGGCTAAGAACATTTTTGGTTGTCACACATAAAGGATGAGGTGGTGTTACTGACATCTAGCAGGCAGAGGCCAGGGACACTGCTAATCATCCTTCACTACACAGGATAGCTCCAGGTGGCCAGGCCCACTGTCAGCAGTGCTGAGACCAAGAAACCTTGTTTTAAAGGCAACCCCAAGGTCAACATGGAGCCTGGCTGTACATGTACCCAACCTAAATCTGCTCCTGTCAACACAGACTTTCTGTGGTTCTGGGGATCAAATCTAGGGCCTCTGGCATGCGAGGCAAGCACTCCACACTGAGCTACACCCTAAGCTATTTTATTACTTCAAGACAGGGTCTCACTAAGTTGACCAGGCTGGCTTTGGATTCACAATCTACCTGCCTCAGCCTCTTGAGTAGCTGAGATTCAAACAGGTGCCCCAGATTCCAGCTAAAATACAACACCAAAGCACATGTTGCTAATTCAGTCTTCAAAAAGCCTAACTCCAGAAGTCCCCACAGAATCTCCTGTGACCCGTCCCTGCAGACGTCACCAGTGCTTCATTGGCCATGGTCGCCTCTTCCTTCATCTGCAGCAGCCGCCTCTCTAATTCATCCCTGGTGCGCTCCGCTTCCTCCCGCATCTGCTTCTCCCGGGCGAGGCGCTGCCGCTCCATCTAGGGGTGAACAAGAGTGGGCACTGAGTCATGGAGCTCCCCAGAACACACAACGCCCAGTCTCCGCAGCCTAGTCTTTGGGGACCCTTTTTCTTCCTTTTACTTGGGACAGTCTGGGCCATTCCTGCCCACCGCCATCTGTCTTCCTAAACCAGTTGCAGAACTGGAAGCACTGCCTCTTGGGATAAAATGCTAGTAGCGAACAAACACACAAAGCACACTTCACCAAGTTTAGTATCCACCAGGACGGAAGGGGGCATTCTTACAAGAGGTGTTGGCTGGGAAACCATCTGCATCTCCACCCTGGAGCTGGCCGATCGCAATGTACGATTCTCCCTGGGATGCAGGCAAATTCCCTCTCCCTGAGATGCAGCCCAAGGAACAGGCAGCACGCTCATGACGAGCTGCTTCGGCATTTCTAACTGGCACGGACCCTTCACACAACCCTGATCTCATCCACAACAACTCCACTCCTGCCTCTGCCCATGGAGCGGATGGAATTGTGCATGGTGTGCCGCTAGTTCTCCCCCCTGTATTTCACAGGGGGAAGCTGCAGCCGCTGCAGCCCAGCTCCACAAAGCCCGGGGAGGCCCGAGCCAGGCAGGGAACACAGCCTCCATCCTAAGGCAACTGTACCAAGCCTGCCACTTCAACCTGCTGCCTCCTCTGCCTTCTGGATCACTGTGCTAATTGGGCCACCTGCTGAGCTTAATAAGGAGAACAAGGACAATGCTATATTCGCTGTGATCCCAGGGTACTGAGTTCAGAAAGCAGAAGCCACAAGTGACCACTGCACTATTTTTTGCCTTAAGTAATGAAAGCACATTTAATTACTTCCTTTCTGCTTCAATCTTATTCCAGGCTCTAGTAGTTGATTTCTAAGACTGGTGCTTTTTCTAAATATGAGGTCAAAAAAAAAAAAAAAAAGCATTAGGATGTGAAAGAATAATGCAAAGACAAGCAATAAAATACTGTAAGTTCTCTGCTTTTCCTCCTGCAGGTTAATAAAAAGCTTGGTCAATTTGCTCTCTAATTTCCATCATATCATAATTTCCATGTCTATTATTCTCCTCTTAAAAAAACAGCCCAGGCAGCCCTTCTGTTCCCAGCACTGCATTTTCCCTAAGACCTTATCCCAGTGTTAAAGGAATTCCTATGTGCAAAGGAGCTTA
The DNA here is from genome assembly GCA_004027205.1 of Ctenodactylus gundi. Classification (NCBI taxonomy): domain Eukaryota; kingdom Metazoa; phylum Chordata; class Mammalia; order Rodentia; family Ctenodactylidae; genus Ctenodactylus; species Ctenodactylus gundi. Next base: position 305,034 of record PVKB01001582.1, read on the forward strand.
CTGCTTACAAAGACATTCAGGCAAATATATCCTCTGATCTGAGAGAGGAGAGGCATCCTTCACTCCATTTGACGGGCGAGAAAACTGAGTCACCTACAAAGCATCAGATCTGGCTCCAAAGATACTGCTTGTTCTCCTGGACTACGGAATCTCCTGGCCAGCGGCTACCCAGGTATCATGAGCAGGGAGCAATCGTGCTACTCTCTGTCAGGGCCCAGAGGCCCAGAGGCCCAGATCTTTTACTTCTAAGCTTTGCTCTTCTGAGAAAAGCATCAGAGAGAGCTCTTCTTCAATTTACCACTGTGACCCATGATGGCTCAGCGGCACTTCTTTTTCCAACAAAAACCCATCCATCACCCTCAAAACATCCCGAAGAGCACATCGATGGCCCGCTGTCCCGAAAAACAAAAAGATGGTAAGAGGGCGGCTGACTGATCCAAACTGGGCATTTCTGCTCTAAGTCCCTGGGCAGGGATCAGCCTCCCCGGGGTACCTAAATCAGAGAGCCACACACAGACGAATTATTACTCTTCTGAGGCTGCAAGGCTCGGGGGCAGCCAACGGCGGAAGCTGCTACTTCATCCAGCAGGTGATCCAAAAACACAAATGCATATTCTCAGCAGCAAGGCCCAAACTGGGTATGTGGATTTTGGAGAGTAGAACAAGTCGTGAGTAGCGAAGGGTGGTGCTGCTCGTGAGGTCTGGGGATAGCTGCTCCTGACACCCCTCACCGCGGGTGACAGATGCCCTGGCTGACCTGCAGTGAGGACGCGCGGCCCGAGACTCATTAGCATTCCAGCAGCAGACGCTGAAACGCCACCATATACTCCATCATCATCTAATTAGAAAAGGAGAAGGCCATGCAAAGGAGACAAACAGGCCAAAAGAGAGATACAGCTGACGGGCTACCTCCTCCCAAGCCCGAGATAATCACACTAAACTTCACCTAAGTACAAAAATAACCAGAGATGTCTTCTAGATATGTGTTTTGAATTTATTGCTCATTTCCAGAGCTGACTGTACACCAGCCGGGCATCAGCTAATAACGATCTAACAGCATAAAGTAAGAGCAGGCAGATCCGTGGCCAAAAAGAACTCTTCTGGACCTAGAACCACCGCTACCTCCCTCCCAGGCCAAACTGACCAAGCAGCGACGCCATCAGTTCAAACAAGGCCTGGCTTACCTGCTTTCTAGCCTTCTCTTCTCTGGCCTGGGCTTTCATCTGCTGAACTTCCAAAGAATCGGCTTTCCTTCTCCTCATAAATAGGTCATGGTTCCCAATACACAGCTGAAGAATCTGGCCACAAAGCAAGGAGAAATGTTAAACCCACAAGCTGGCTCTGCTGCCTACCGCACTACAGCGTACAGTTCTGGTACCCAGCAGCAAACTCGAGCAGAGAAGTATGAGCAAAATGCCAAGGCCCTGCTGGCTGCCTCCCGTGCTCCCAGCTCCGAGGACACCGGAAACGAAGGGGGCGCATATAAGCCAGGGCGTAAGTCACGCATGAAGAGAGGGACAGAGAACATTTTATCACGTCTCCTGACACATCATACTTTCTTATGTCAAACTGTGGTTCTGTAGATCAGGGAAGACGAAAAGCCCATTCTGCAAGTTAGGCTGCATCAAAAGGTTATTCCTATGAAAAAAACGTTAGATCCCTCCCCCACACCACACACAAAAACAGACCTCAGGGGAGTAAAGATTAAAATACAAAGATGAAGCCTTAAAACATTTACTAGAGAATACAAAAGAGTATCTTTATAATCAGACAAAAAGAGAAGATGCCAAGACATAAAATGCAGAAGCGGCTAAGGCCGAGTTTACACTGCCTACATTAAAATCAAAAATGTTTGCCTGTAATCCTAGCACTGTGGGAGGCTGAGGCCAGCAAGTCAAGCACAGCCTGAGCAGCTAAGGAACTGACAAGACTGTCTGAAATAAACAATAAGAAAGGGGTAAGGCCCAAAGTTCGATCCTCCAGTATTAAAAAATAAAATAAATACAAAAAATTTAAAAATAAAATAATTAAAAATTTCATTAATCTAAAAGGGAAAAACAAGTTACACACTGGGAGAGAATCTAACCAATAAAGCAAAAATAAAAGAGAGAGAGAGAGAGAAAAACAGTCAAAAGACATCAAATAAAAATAAAAACGGTGGAGGCTGTACCTCAGTGCAAATCAAACCTCTCAGATTTGTTTTCCAGTATAAAGAAACAAACAAAATAATAAACAAATAAAAAGTGGTGGGGGTTGGGGACGTAGGTTAGTGGTAGAGCAACCTGTTTAGCTGGACAAGGCTGTGCATTCAATCCCCGATGCCACAAGAGAAAAAGTTACTCTGATATTTTAAATTTTTTTTTTTCAGAAGAGCTGTAGTTATCTGTAATGAAAACCAGGATCCCAACTTACCAGCTTATTAACTCGAAGCTTTGAGGAGTTAAATTTGAAGACATCAATTTTCTTATCCAGTGGTTTAATAGTAAACTGGAAGAAAGAAGTAGAAAATAGTCATTCTAGCATGAAAACCCAGAAGGCTACTGCCACGTGGGTAAGTCCACAGCAGGAGGAGCCACACTGGCCACGGTCCCATGTGAGGCTACAGCTCGTCCTATGTCCCTGTGAACGAGGGGCATGAAGGATGCCAGGAACCTAAACTGTGCTCTCTGTTCCATCTTGAGTGCTTATGAGCAGGTATGTGTGGTGACCTGGAAGGAGAACCTGCCATGCACACACACTTGGGCCCAATACTCAGAGGTCATACAGTCTAAAAGGCACAGCTTCTGCCTTCACGAAGCTCAAAATCAGGTAGGAGCTACACTAACAATAACCAGTTACTCAAAAAATGACATAATGTATTACTGTCTTATTGGAGGTACATGTCACAGATGCCCTGGGGATTTACAGTAGATCTAGCACAAGAAGGAGAGGACTGGAACTGATCTTAGAAGAGTACCACAAGGGCCGAGAGCATAGCTCAGGGATAAAGTGTTTGCCTAGCACATACAAAGGCCCTGGGTTCCACTCCCTGTGAAGGAGGAGTAGGAGGAGATGACAGAAGCTAGGGGCAACATTCCGAACAGGGCAAGCAACAGAAATAAAGATGGGAAAGGAGCAGAGAGAGAGAGAGAGAGAGAGAGAGCGAGAGAGAGTGAGAGAGAGAGAGTGATGTCTTTCACATTTTAGTAAATTGTGATGACACAGAGTACTTAGGCCGAGAGGAAGGCAGGGGTGGGCTAGAGCGATGGTGAGAGGTGAAAGGCCAGTTCAGATCTGCTGCTACAGAACACAGTGCTGGCTGCGCAGAGTCTCTGGACAATGGCATCATTTGATAAAAGCTGTGAATAGTAGGAATAAAATGAAGAAAAACGTGCTGAACTCAAAGTGGAGGAACAGATGAGTGCTGAACTCAGAACAGGAGCGTGGCAGGGGCAGCAGGCGAGACCCCGGCAGGACAAGCGCCTCTCCCCCGCCAGCCACATGGATTCCAGAGGTACGCTTAAGAAAACACTCCATGCTGGAGACTGGGGAGAAGGAGCAGGAAGAAGGGAAGGGGATCAAGATAGGCTCTACACAAGGTACTGGCTTCCCAAAAGGAATGTCACTATGATGTATTACAAACATACAGTATAAAAAAATTTTAGAGTAACAGGTCTGTCTGTCTGTCTTTCTTTCTTTCTCTTTTGGAGACAGGGTCTCGCTCTGTAGCCCAGGCTGGTCCTGATCTCACTATGGAGCCCAGGCTGGCCTTGGACTCATGGCAATTCTCCTGCCTCGAGAACTGGGGTTACAGGCGTGCGCCACCACTCCCAGCTTTATGTGGTGCTGGGGAATCGAACTCAAGGCCTCGTGCTTGTAAGGCAAGTGCTTTAGCTGCTGTGCCATTCCTCTAGCCCCAGGTCTTTATTTAGAAACAAACAAGAGAAGGGTAAAAGCTTCCATAATGCTGGAAGGCTGAGGTAAGAGGATCACAAGGTTGAATTCAACCAGCCCAGGCAGCTTAGCAAGATCCTATCTCAAACAACAACACTGGGAACATAGTACAGTGCAAAGGCCCTGGGTCAGATCCCATTCTGGAACAACAACAAAACAAAATTTCCAAGAAAGACTTGCTTACACAGCCCCAAAAGTTCAAAGAAGAAGAAGAAAAAAGAGTTACTGGGATACATGAGGCCTTGGGTTGGCCCTAATACCAACACACATGTGCACACCCACACCCACACACGCACACACGGTTAGTAGATAAATGTTGGGGAAGATATATTTTTGGGTGTTTCTTTCACATGTCGTACTGTCCAAAAGGGGACAGTGAGGACAGAAAACGATCCTTTAACTTTTAGCCACGGTAACTGAGAGGCAGTCTCACTCTCATGGTAGGCTGCTATTTGTCAATTTCATGAGCACATTTCTGGCCTTGCCATGAAGCCCCGGCGCTGCTGGTGGGGAACCATAGGCTCTCCGCCATGCCGGAACGCACACGAAGAACCCACGACTAACATAAGCTGACGCTGCTGTCCCCACAGCACAGCTGTCATGCGTACCTATCAAGATGATTTCCTGCTACACCCAGGCAGCTTGGGGTCCGCTTACCGCGTGAGTTACTGACACGATGGGGCATGAAGTCGCCTCGCCCCTGGAGAGAGTAGATTTGAGTGTGTTGTGTCGGGCCATACGAAGGAAGACTTTAGTCCCTGGGTTCTCTGAAAACTGAGTATTTGGGGAGCCTTCAGGGCAGAAACGTGTGGTGCACAGGAAACGGCCCCTTAGGAGATGAAGAATGACCTCCATGCCGGATACCTACTGCTTTTAGTCATGTGGCGCTCTCCAGTCAGGCACTAAAACAAGCATTACCTACCGCTCTCAAGATCCGGCCTTGGGGCCTCACAGAGAAGCAGGGGCTGTGGCATCAACCATCCTTGGCTCCCAAGGACTGAAAGATCCTTGGAACTCTGCATCTCCGCTTCCCGGTGAAGCAGACATTGAACACACAGCCCCTGGCCCTGCAAGTGGGCCCCTGCAAGGACTAAGCCAATCAGGGTGAAAGGGCTTGTAAGTGGAGAGGCTCTGCCACCCCGTCTCCATCACCCGTCCCTTACCCACACTCGCTGACTATAGCAGGCGAGTCACTCTTTGCTTACAATCTCCTAGAGGGACGGACTGGGTTTCCTCATCTCGGTTTACTTTATAAACCCCAGCACAGAGCAGATAGTCAAGAATTCCTTTAAAATGAATGAATGGGGGCTTTGGTACAGCTGAGTGGTAGAGTGCCTGCCTAGCAGGAGGAAGGTCCTGGGTTCCATCCTCAGTGAAACACACACACACACACACACACACACACACACGCACGCACGCACGCACGCACGCACGCACACACGTACACATACACACAGGACAGAAAGGATGAACAGGACTGCAGCATTTTGGGAAAAATTATCCTGTATAGAGTAGTACGTCAATCCTATAAGTGTTCATTTAGTTATTTAAACTTAATTACTCTTTATTCTTTTTTGGGGGGGGAGTGTGGTACTGAAGATGGAGCCCAGAGCTCTTGCACTGAGCCACAACCCCAGCCCACTTTTGGTCTCTGACTCGGACACAGGCTCTTGTTAAATTGCTAAGCTGCCCAGACTGGGTTCAAACCTGTGATCCACCTCCCTCAGCCTCTCAGAATGCTGGGTTTCTAGGCCTACACCACTATCCTCAAATTCTTGTAAGCATGTTAGTGTAATATTCTTATTTACGTCATTGTTGGAAAAAAAACATACATACAGACAAGACATATACATGTGTGCATAGCTATGGTTTTCCAAATGTATCAACTTTGGAACAAAAAAAAGAAGGCTCAATATAGACCACACTTCAAATACAGAGAATTTATCACCAGAAGTAGACAGCCACATAAGAACATGCCTTTCTTCTTTGTTACTGTTCTTTGGGGCTTAGCCCTGTCAAGCTGAGCTTCCCAGTTTCTCATTAGTCAATGGTGGGGTTTAGTGATGCCCTTTGAAAAAAAAGAATTTCAGTATTGTTCTGTAAGTACTTTAAAAACCAACAATCAGAATCCCAAAGCCTCGGAATTAAAGGACTTTTCGTGATAACAGAGAGCTGGTCTGGCTGGGCAAGCTCCGCTAAGGCCAAGCGATAGGGAAGGACTTCCCGGTGGACCCCAGGCGGGGCCACCAGCAACATCTGCAGCACAGACACGTCCTACCTCCTTGTCACTGTATGAGATGTTCCGGATTTCATTCCACGGGAAGGAGATCTTGGGGGTCAGCCTGTTCTCAGGGTCATAGATGTGAAGCCCCAGAGCGTCCACTCCAAGCAGCAGCTCTGTGCCCTTTTTATTCTGCAAGGCCAACAAAGAATAGCCGCTGTCAGCCCCGGCTGGAGGTTTTATTCAGCTTTACAGAGAACCTGGCACACACTGTTGTATCTGACAGGTTTCAACAGGTCCCAACAGAAATCACAGCTGCCTTGTGACCTAGGAGGCTTCCAGAACTGGGGCAGGCAGAAGCAAAACCGTACCATTCGGTGACTTGTGTGTCCCCTGCAAGGATCACTGCAGGCTCTGGCACTGGTTCAGGGCTAACGGAAGAGTAATTTAAATGTTATTTCTAATTAAATAACTGGATTACTATAGATACAGAGCTACTGAAAGAAATCTACAGGTTTAAACGTTTCCTATGTCACAATGACAGCTGTTGCGGGCTGGTGCATCACTCTGTGGTGGAGCTCTTGCCTCTCGTGTGTGAGGCCCTGAGTCTGATCCTCAGCATCCCAAGTGAAGATTCGGCTGTGGCCCCCGCAGGCCCAGCGGCCAAGCCAATAGTCCAGCCCCTTTGATGGTGGAAGGGAACTCCCCGCACAAGGACATCACAGCTCCTGACCCCTTGCTGACAACAAGGAAATTGAATCAAGACTCAAGCTAGGAAAACAGATCTGCAACCTGAGAAGGTGCTTGGACTGTGACAAGAGAAGTACTCATCTCACAGCCGGTGTCAGATGGAAACGGGCGCACACCCAGATCAGTCTCTACCCCATCTAACACCTGAAACCAGGCGCTATCACCAGGCCATGAGAGTCCCCTGCTGTCTGCAATGCTTTTAAACTATGGTGTTCCCAGAAGGGAAACCTTGGCCTGTGTATCTGTAGCACATTTTGAAAAATAAGGTATTTCATTATGGTGCTATTTAGCTTAAATTTAAAAAAAAAAGATTCGGACTCTGCCTCCTCTCACCATGATTTCTAGAGATTAAATGGGGAAGGGGGAGGGGTGAAAAAAGCCCCTTTTAAGCTGTTTCAATCCCATAATAGCCCACTGATAAGTATAATCTTTATGTTATTAGTTAAAAATAGTTTATAATTTAAAATTTTGTTTTGAGCACATTCTTCCTTAGTTATGGTGAAATTTCAGGAATCGTAATATAAAAACCACTAAAATACTCTAACTCTGCCTACTGCTGCACATAAGGAACACCTGAAGAAGTATGCATGACTGATGCAGACACAGTCTTTTATAAGAAATTGTTGTTCTGAGGATCGTAAAACACTAGTTTTCTAGAATCTAGGTAGTGAGCATATGGGACAAGAAACATCAGATTGACAAAATCACAGAATATGTTAAATTAGTCTGACCCAAAAGAAACTGAACAGTTAGCACATACAAATCAACTTCAAAAACAATATTCTGTGCTATTATAGAACATCCTTCGGGGCACCTGTTTACTACATGAAATAGCATAACATTTCAGTGTGCCTTATTTTTTATGCAAAGTAATCCAGAAAAATCTGTATAGAACAAATAAACTTAAGTAGAAACTATCCTAGAACACAGAAAATGTTTCGATTTACCCAAATTTAACACAGAAGTTGTAGGAACTTGAAAAAGGAAACCAAAGCATGGCTGTGATCAGAAGGGTGAACAAGTGTGGCCGGTCATGCCACGAAACGCCCGGGCACACGGCCTGTGCGCCTCCAGAAGCCTCCGGTACAGTGCATCCAGCATCCAACCCGCCCACAGGAGGCAGCAACACTGAAGGGCCAGGCGCAAGCTGCATGCCTAAGCCTCTCTCTGCAGAAGCAGTGGGCTCCCATAATGGTCTGAACAGAAAACCAATTAGCTTCATAGCGAGAACAAGAATCGCACCCAAACAAATCAGTAATCTATAAAAGCAGCTTTACTCCTCACTGGCCCTGGGGAAAGAGTATTTCCAGGTCCTCCCTGGATCTCCCAGAGCCTAAAATAATTGAACGTTACATTCCCAGCATTCTAACAGGTTTCTGCAGAGAGCAGCACCAAGTCCAAGTCCCCCAAGGCTCAAGTGACACTTAATTACCTATGATCTAATTGGAAGTCCAAAAATAGAAAACAAGCCTCTTAAGTCCCCTTTCCCTTCTTTCCTTTACCACTGAACCACAAAAGCCTCTGCCACCCAGGGACAACGAGTTACCCATTTTGGCCAGCTGGCCCTCGGGTTAATGACTGTTTGGGGAACAAGGAGGTTTCAACACACCCGAATTGCAAAGTAGTTCACGCCATACATCTCCAGGTCCTGAGCTATCTTCAAATACTCCATTTCAGCTTCATCCCTGTGAGGAACAGAAGACACTGTCACTGGCGCTGAGACAAGAGTGAGAGGAGACACCTGCCTAGCAGAACTCACTTGCCCGGCTGTGGGCCTGGGCCCATGGCACTTGCAGAAGACAAGACGCAGCAGAACACTTCCGAACCTCTGAGTCTATGAGACGCAAGCAGAATTTCCCGTTCTCGTAAAAACAAGAAAACAGATCCGTCTCTTGGCTTCAGTTTCATCCTTTGCCCTTGGTAAATGGTGACATTTGTCTCAAACAATTGTTGAAAAGCACATGGAGGCTAGGATGTCGCCCAGGGACAGAGTGCCTGCCTGGTGTGCACCTGGCCTTGGGTTTGCTACCCAGCACCACACACAAAAACCTACATAGTATGTTATCTTCCTCTACCCTCGCATGGGTTTGAATGATTACATTTTATTTAATGTTGCTGTTCTATTCTGTTTTTTTTTTTTTTTTTTTTTTTTTTTTTTTTTTTTTTTTTTTTTTTTTTTTTTTTTTTTTTTTTTTTTTTTTTTTTTTTTTTTTTTTTTTTTTTTTTTTTTTTTTTTTTTTTTTTTTTTTTTTTGAGACAGGGTCTCATTGAATACATGGCAATACTGCCTCAGCCTCCTGAGTGCTGGGATTACAGGTGTGCGCTAACACACTCAGTTTATGTGGTGCTGGCGAATCAAAACCCACGGCCTTGTGCTAGCTAGGTAAGTGCTCTAATGGCTGAGTGACATTCTCAGACCTTCTTTGTGTATTTTCTTAGGCCTCTGTTTTGGCAATGAGCAGCTCTCTGTGTAAGCTACTAACCAGCACTGTGCTGATTTTGTTTCTTGGGGTGCTGCTGGAAGTTAGGGCACAAGCTATGGTGCTATTGGGGCTTTAAATCCAAGGCAAGTCACCTACTTATAAATTGTAAGTCAAATTTGTTCATTATTTTTATGGTGCTGGGGATGGAACTCAGGACGTTCCCAATATGCTACATTCCCAACCCAATTTATTTATTTATTTACTTTTGGTTTTGATTTTGCAACAAGATCTCACGAAGCTGTTCGGTTGCCCCAGTTGGGCTCAAATCTGCAATCCTCCTGCCTCAGCTTTCCAGAGTATGGGGATTACAGCCCTGTGCCGCTGGGCCTGGCTTGTAAGTCAAATTTAAAGTAATCTCTTGGGGCGAGGACTACGGCTTAGTGGTATGACACACGTGTTCATGTGTGAGGCCCTGGACTCCACTCCAAGTACTGCAGTGAATGAATGAATGAATGAATGATGAAAGAATGAAACAAGTAAGCTCCTGAAACAGCCATGACATGCAGAAAGCACTCCCAAATAGGTAACAGTACTGAAATATTTTAACTCAACCCTCCCTATGACCTTGTCCTTTCCTTCGCGCTCTGATCACAAAATGCTCTCAAATGGATTTTAAAAATTCACTCTGAGAGGACGCCAAGTGTTGGCAAGCAGGTGGAAGAACCAGAAATCACAAAGGCTGCTGATGTAAATTGATACAATTACTTTGGGGAACTGTTTGACATTATTTTAACAGCAAAAACCAGGAGACAACCAAACAACCTAAGTGTCCTTCAGTAATAGAATGAATAAATAATTTGGAGTATATTAATGTAGCAGAAGTCTGGGCAGTCACAAAAATGAGAAGCCTATGGCTGCTTGCTACAAACCCAAATCTCGCAATATGATGCTGAGTGAAAGAGAAGCAAGCCACAAACACTAGAAACTGATTCTATCCATCTAGAGTTTAAAAGGGGCAACACTGGCTGGAGGGATAGCTCAGTGGGACAGCCCTTTTCTATCATGTACAAGGCACTGTGCTTGACCCCAGCACTGAAAAATAAATAAATAAAATAAAATGGGCAGTGTTAATCTACAGCACTAAAGACACTATAGGCATCAGGTTTCCTCTGGGGAGAGAAGCAAGAAGAGGCCAAGGTCTCTTCCTTCCTCTGGGGTTACCTGGTGTTCCACTTTGTGATAACTGGCCTAGTGGTATACTTACGATGCATCCACTTTTTGATATGTACATTACACTTTTAAAAATTAGAGAAAAAGCATGTGGTAGAAAAAAAAAAGTTCATGCAAAGACGATCAATTTCTAAAGCCATCGAGGGAATGTCAACAATACCACAAGATACAAACTTTCACCTTTTTTTTTACAAAAATTATAGATTAACCAAAACAAATGCTGAGGATAGACTGGGGCAGGAAACATTCTCTCAACACTGCTGACTGACACTGGTTAAAATAGATACAAACTTTTTTTTTTTTTTTTGGGGGGAGGGCACGTTGTACCTGTCAAAACACAAAATGCACACATTCTTTGGCCAGCAGCTGTCTGCCAAGACTCTGTCCTCGGACTCTGACTTATTCAGTTGTGTAATAACATGAGACTGGGCACTGCAGAACCTTTTATAAAAGTGAGAAAAATCTACAGGTACCACAAGTGTCATCTTAGAGAACTGGCTTCAAAAGCAATGGGCTATGCACGCAATAGAATTCTTAAAGTCAAATTACCAAAGAATGCAGGAAGGTCTGTACATCCCGACAAGCAGTACACACACCCACAAGGCATTAGAAAAAGGAAACACACAACACCGAGGACCAACACTATCACCAGCTCTCCCTTTTTCTTTTACATATTTCAGTACCGTGTTTTGTTCAATAAGCATGTCCTACTTTTGTAATTCTTTAAGGAGAAGGTGGGGGGGGGGAGGCGTGTGTGGAGCCCATAAAGAAATGTAAACCAAGGATAAAGTGGCCTCACCTGGCTCGGCCTCGGTGCTCAGCGTACCAAGCAGTAATTCTTTCCTCCCACATTTCCGGAGTCATCTGATATAGATTTATTACCTACCCAAAAAGAGAGCAAAATAAAAAACCCACACGCAAAGTAAGTTTGGGTATTGTCTGCCATTTGTATAATTATGCATCGTTTTTACAAAACAGCCAGGCTATTTTTAAAAAGCTGCACACAGGGAGACAGTCACACGCAGAGGTGGGTGTATAAACAAGCACCATTCAGCTGAAAGAGCGACCTGGAAGCCGCAGGAGTCCTCAGGCCCCAGCGAGCCACTGAGCTGGCAACAGCCCCCGTTCCCACCAGCTGTGCCTCCCAGAGGCCACCTCAGGAAGCCGAGCAATGCTCACCACCCTCCAGCCTCTGCTCACACAGAGGCCACCACAGACGGTAATGGCAGGGGCAGGTGAGGAGCAAGGCTTTATTACCCAGTGACAGATGACTGGGGCTATAAAGTCAGAAGCAGCAAAAGGCAGGGAGGGCCTGCCGTGACAGCTAATGACAACACAAGCAACACAGAAGATTAAAACCCAGGAGGCCCACCCCATCTCATGTCCTCCATCCACCTCGCGTCACCGCAAAGAGCTGAGCACAAACCACTTCGCACGCCTCCCTGGGAATCAGCGCCACTCTATCCCCTTTAAGGAAGTCACCACACCGACAGGCCCCACTCGCCCTGGCAGCTCCACACTAACTTCACAGACCCTGGCTTTCTGATATGCTTAACAGAGACCCCCTCCACTTTACTCAAGATTTACTAAGAAATATTTATGAAAATAAGCTTGCAATGTACTTCTATCATTCCTTCAAGTCCTTCAGTTAGACAACATCTTCTTAGACAACATCTCTGCTGTGCTTCCTCCCCGCCCTCCCCAAATCCAATTTCTTACCCTTTTGGGAAGCAATTCCTCTTGGGCCAAAAATCCTCGCTTGTGCACAGAAGGATCATAGTCGCCATACTGGAAGGAAAAAAAAGAGAGCCGACAAGGGAGACTGTAAAGACCATTGTCACTTCTGAACAGGGCTTAAGTCAGCCTTGTTCGGGGAAGCAATTCAATTCCGGTGACAAGTCAAGATTTCCACCTGCTAGTTTGCTATCCTCCAGTGGAAATAAAAAGCTGATTCTATCTATGAACGGACTTGCAAAATCCTTAAGGGGTGGACAGGTGATGCGGTAAGAAAGGGACATTTGTATGAAAACACAGTCAAGTTTCCTCGCACTAAAAGAAAGCAGTTCCTTTCAAAACCTCAGCCTTTAATGGAAACAACAAAACAACTGTGAAAATTGTGATTAGCAAACCATGATAAGCATCTTACCTACAAACGGGGCTAAGTGGCTGGTAATTGAAGCTGGATTGCTAGGAGGGAACCAGGAATAAGTAATGCAGGCCATATTAATACCTTTCACTCAAAGCTCTGAAGAACACTTTGGAAAAAAATCTCATGTCAGTACTGTCATTCATACTGTACAGACAAAGGACAGGCTGAAAAGTTAAGTGATTTTGCAAAAGCTGCAGAGCAATTCACTGGGGCCGGGATTGGGCCCTGCCCTTTAACTTACTCCTGCAGGAACAATAACTTAAGTGTAGAAACCCACTCTCTATTTTCAAAAAATTCTCCTTTCCTAGAAAATTTTTCTCTGACCAGAAAACCACCAGAATTGAAAAAAATGAGTCAGGCATAGTGGTGCACAACATTCTGGAAGACTGAGGCAGGAGAATTCAAAGTTGGAGGCCCATCTAGGCAACTTAGTGGTTCACCAAGAACTTATTGCCAACAAAAACTAAACAAAAAAAAAGGCTAGGTCTGGAGCCTAATGTAAAGACTATGGGCAGTTCAATTCTCAGTATCAAAAAAACAAAAACAAAAAACCAGGCACCAGTCACGGTATAGCACCTACCTATAAAATCAGCCCTCTAGGAGGCTGAGGCAGGAGAATCCCAAGCAAGTGTAGGCTCAGCCTGGGCAACTCAGGACTCCATCTCAAAATAAAAAATCAAAAAAGGGCAGGATACACAGTCCAGTGCAAGGCCCAGTGTTCAATCCACAGAAATCCAAAAGAAATAGCATGAGAGGGAGAAGTGGAGGGGAGAGACAGGTAGATGCAGGGCTAGGAGTGTGGCTCAGGGGTACAGCACTGGCTACCAAGTGGTAAGTCCTGAGTGTGATGCCCAAAACTACTTTAAAAAAGAGACTGTGAAATACACAGAATATAAAATTAAAGCCTATTTAGAAAAAAAAAATCAGTATTCAGTGGCTTCTGCTTCTTTTTTAACCCGAAATAAGAAAGCTTGGCATTTCAGTATAATCTTCCGTAAACATTTATCCTCTTAGCCACCAACGTTGGAAAATCAAAGGTCAAGCTGGTTCTAGGTCCCACCAGATTGGCCAGGATCCTGCCTACCTCCAACTGCTAGAGAGACAGGCATCTGGAGTGTTCCCCAAAGGAACTCGTCCACCGAGCCACACACGTGAGACTGAAAGGCAGGGTTCACCATCAAGTTCAAATTGTACCTCTGCTACCCTGATGGCAAAATCGCCATGAAATGGTATTTCCTAGGAATTACCTTGTCATTAATTACTTGAAAATAAACAATTACATCATATTATTTTTAAATTTTAGAGCAATCTTAAAAGTATAAGTATTTTAAGAATGCCACAGTTTTCATAACCATGTCTAGGCATTTCTTCACTCAAAAACCTTTAAGTGGTTGGGTGTGGTCAGCAGTAGAGAAGCTGCCTAGCACAACTGAGGCCCTGATTTTGAGTCCCAACACAAGAAAGAAAGAGAGAGAGAGAGGGAGAGGGAGGGAGGGAGACAGAGAGAGACAGAGAGAGACAGAGAGAGAGAGAGAGAGAGAGAGACAGAGACAGAGACAGAGACAGAGACAGAGACAGAGAGACAGAGGGGATCCCAATTTCTCCCTTCTTTCAGGAAGCCTGGAGATATACTAAGCCTGGTCAGATCTTTACCAAGAATCTTGGGCCAGCCATTGCTGAGCCCCAGCTGGAGGCTCTGGAGGCTCGAGCCGTAATCCAGCTCCTTCACTTAAATTTTAGGTCTCTGTTTTCTTCTGTAAAAAGGGCATAGCAGTAATTGACTTACAGAATTCTTCTAGGGATTAAATTTAAAAAAAAAATACATGCAAAGTTTTTAGAACGATCTTTGACACAGCCAGATGTCAAAGGATCTTAGGAGTCTCTGAGTCTGTTTTCTTGTTTGTCAAGGGAGCGCTAGCCTTGGAGATCTTGAAGGGGGAGCTCTAGGAGTGGTGTCTGACTCCTTGTGCAAGTCACTGAAATTATTCTGGATATCTTCTGCATTATTCAGGATGACCCTGGTCAATTTTGGAGTGGGAGCATACAAAGGGAAGTCTGGTTAAGTCTCATTTGCAAACCTCTCAACAGTGCAGAAAAAACTTTAATGCAAAAGTAAGCAGATATGCAAAGTTAAAGTTGTAAATCCAGCTCCCAAAGACTTGCAAGATTAATGTCCCATTATTAAATTATACCAAGCTCCCAGCTACTCCACTGATCAAATATATTACATCTGAGTAGTGCAGAGATGCAAAGACTCTGCTGAAAGAACTTCTCCACTGGACCAACTCCACCTGCAACATTAAAGCCACCTTGATGTATGTGTCTGCTTTAAAATGTGTCTTTAAAAAACAAAGGAGAAAAAAAAACCCTCTAGGTTGTGGCAGTGGTGAATATAAAAGAAATTTCAGACCACTCCACAGATGAAGATGGCTGCTTTTCATCCTCTTATATAACAAACGCATTGTGATAATGTATCCAGGGTGTATTTACTGGTGACCGTGAGGAAGGGCAGATTCAGGTCTCTGCACTTGCAGGGGCACGTGCCTTAGTTTTATATTCATAATTGGGTATTCTCATATTAAAAAGAAGCTTCTAAATGATATAAAACTTAGGCTCCAGAAAATCTGATCTACCCCTGCTGTAAATCAATTAAATTTAAATTCAAAAGAGAGCTCACCATCGAAAAGGGTCTTAGAGTCAATTCTTTTTTCTTTTTCTTCCTCATCTGGGGCGGTGGAGATTGAACCCAGGCCCTCAAACATGCTGGTTAATTACTCTGCCGCTAAGCCCTAACACTTGGAGTCAATTTTTAAGTTAAATGGAGGCTCTTTCTGGATATTACATAATTTTCTCTGTTTACATGTAGGGAAAATTAGATTGAGTGCTCTGAACAAGATTTCACGAAACATAAAGATCTGTTTAATATGCATACAGAAAGTAGATCCCTACCACACACAGTCACTAAATTCCAGATGGATTAAAAACTTAAACCTCTAACTAAAAATCCATGAAAATACCAGAACAAAATGGAGATCACGTGTAAAACAACGGCTGGCAAAGCCACCCTAGAAGATGCTCCAAGCATCAAAAGGAAGAGACTAACAAGTCTGATTTGTAAAACTAGATGAAAGAGTAATGTTCCATCTAACCAGCACAGTAGGAAAAAAAGAGACATAAATTGTAGATTCACAGAGAAAATAAAAATGGCCTGTTAAGTCTATGAAACATGTCAGCCCGGATGGCCATCAAGAAAAAGGGATTTTTTGTTTTTTAAAAAATTTATTTTTATAACATTAGCAAAATTTTAAAGAACTCATAGTATCCACTGTGGAGACATACAAAAACAGACATTCTTCCACGCTATTGTTGAAAGTTAAATTACAACAGTATGTGTGGACAGTAACGTGGACATCTGTAACTACCTGAATTTTGTTATGTACATAAGCTTTATCATTTAAAGGGTACAATTTAGCAGCTTTTAGCTCACTCAGAATGCTGCGCACACATCGCCACTAATTTCAGAATACTGTCACCCTGAGGGAATCCTGTACCCACTAGCATCACTTGTAACTTGTCCCCGTTCCTGTACCTTAAAAATCACTAATCTGCTTCTGTCTCTGGATTTGCCCAGGATGGACATTTCGTACGTGTGGGAGCACAGATCAGCCTTTTGCATTAGGCTTCTTTCACTTAGCATAAGTCAGATTTTAAATATTCTCACCCTCCAATTTGCTACTTAGGGTATCCATTCCAGATTTTGACACCTATCAAAGACACTGATATATGCCCAAAGAGGCATATCCAATGATGTTCAGTGTCTCTGTTTAAACAACAGAAAACAGCAAGAAAAACAAACCTAAATATCCCCCTTAATAGTATTTAAATAATCCATGGGAGGAAAAAATAATCAATGATCCCTCTTTTCTGAGCAATACTCTAGAGCAGTTAAGAGCAAAGTGGTGCCAGTGTGTCCATGTTTTCCAACAGTTTTAAGTGAAAAGGATGTGATATGCAATAGCTGCATATTGTATGATGCCACTTACATGAATTGTCCAGAACAGGCAAGTCCGTAGAGACAGAAAGCAGATCAGTGGCTGCCAGGGAATGAGGCAACGAAGAAGGTAAGAGCAGCTGCTAGTGGGTATGGCATTTCTTTTTTTCTTTTTATCTCTCTCTTTTTGGGTAGTAGTGGGGTGGGGGAGTAGTACTGGGGACTGGGGATTGAACCCAAGGCCTTTACACTGAGCTCCATGCCCTTTGTAAAACATTTTAAAATTCTGAGACTGGGTTTCATTAAGTCACTAAGTGACTACACTAGGCTTGACCTTGCAATCCTCCCTCAGCCAGCCAGAGTGCTGGGATCCCAGGCACGTGTCACCAGGCCTAGGAGTATGAGATTTCTTTTGGGAGTGATACAGATGTTCTGGAGTTGCACAGAGGTGACGGTTGTATGACATTCTAAATACACTAAAAACCCAGAGTAGGCACCTGGAAGTGGGCTGCTGGGGAGTCCTTGGGTATCTGTCCTTATCTGGGCCTGGCCTCTCCATACTGGGCATTCTGTGGAACTATGCCAATTCACCATACCTCCAGCAAGTAAATAAATAAGCTTCAACAAAGTGGTCATCCACATTCATAAACCTTGCCAACCTTCTAGGCTTAAAATGTGGTCTTACAGGCGGGGGCATAGCACAGAAATTTGAGAGCTTGCCTAGCATGGTCAAAACCATGGGTTCAATTTCTTAGCACAGTATAAAAATTAGCCAGGCATGATGGTGCATACCTGTAATCCCAGTATTCAGGAAGCTGAGGTAGGAGTATTGCCATGAGTTCGAGGCCAGCCTGTGGTCCATAGTGAGTTCAGGACCAGCGTGGACTTCAGAGCAAGACTCTTCTGTCTCAAAAAAAAAGTTTAAAAAATATTTTTAAATGTAATTTTACTGTTGCTTTCATTTTTCCTGATTACTAGTGAGATTAATTTTTTTTGAGACAGGGTCTTACTCTGTAGTTCGGGCTGGTCCTGAATTCACTGTGTAGCCCAGGTTTTTCTTAAGCTCACAGTAATCCTCCTGCGTCAGCCTCTTGAGTGCTGGGATCATAGGCATGTACCACTATGCCTGGCTTATTTGGTGCTGGGAAATTTAACCCAGGGCCTTGAACTTGCTATGCAAGCACTCTCACCACTGTGCAATTCCTCCAGCTTGGGACTGACTATCTTTTTGTAGATACAGCCATGTTATTTTCTCTTCTATAACATTCCTATTCATACACTTCATGTCCACTTTCCTTGGTCTTTTTTCCTATTAAATTTACTTTTCTTTGCATTTAGGTATGTAGCTTTTGTCAGTTCTCTGTGATTCTACTTCTAAAAATCTATCTCAAAGGGAAAAAACTTTTGCACATGTGTACAAGAAAACATATAAAAGGATTTTCAGTAAAACACTGCTTATCATAGTGAAAACAGAGAAAAAGCCTACCTCTCCCCAGAAGGACAAAGGGAAAATCAGGGTTGTTATGAACGGCTGGCTACCATACAGCAATAAAAAAAAAAATCAATGAGCCACACTTACATATACAATATGGATACATCTTGAAATCGATGATGAGTGGAAAAAATATTATTTGGTAAGAAATATGCAAAGAAAAAAGGATATGCCACATATAGCACCGTTTAAACCAACTTGTATGCCCTAGACATTTTTGAGTGAATCTCCTCCCATAAACCCAACCATTTCTAGATGCATGAACCCCATAGTCTCTCATTAGTACAGCTTCCTCAGCCTTCTCCTGAGGCTTCCTGTTTCCAAAGTTTATCTCATTCTAATCTGTCCTTCAGGTTGCCACCAAAGGCTCTATCTAAATACAATACTTCATTGGCGTGGCATCACCCTCAAGATAAAGCCAAGACCTTTTACGACCTGCTCACCCTCAAGATAAAGCCAAGACCTTTTACGACCTGCTTCCCCATCGACCTCTACAGCCTCAGCTCTTGCCCGTTCCTACCCATACTACACACGTAACTTAAATTTCTTAACAGACTTGCATATGGTACTCTGCCCTGATCACATTAAATAGTACTAAGAAACTAAGTACTAAACCTCTTCTCCCTAATTCTTTCTCTTCTGAAGGCTAGGCGTCTGCAGGCAGCCCCGAAAGATTCATAAATCACATACTATTGTCTACCAAAGCCATTTTGAAAACATACATATTTCAAACACCCAAATGTCCGTATCAAATCCAACAGGTGGCTTTTACCCTGCAAGATGGTTTCATTAGGTCACATGATGAGACCCAAAAAAACCCCGCCCATGTTTCTGACTCTTGCGCAACTCAAACTAAAACCAAGAAATACAGGTTCTTGCTAACTGAACCATGTGATTAATATTTGTATTTATACTTTGAGGGTAATTGTTTCTTTATGCCTTGGAATTAGCTGTGTCTATATCTTTCAAACAGCTGAAATACTGTAATGAATACATTTGTGCCTAATTACAACCCATGTGTTAATGAGCTCCCTTCGCTTTCCCCTCCATGCTCCTAGAGTTCCTTCTGTTCAGAAAGGTGGGAGAGAAAAACAAGCTGTGTATGACGGAAGGAGTCAGCCAGACTTACTGAAAAGCCCAGGTAACTGTGATCCTACGACCAACAATGAGCTTGCAATTCAGTGAAAGACACTGTTCCACCCCCGCGACCCCCCGCCCAGTACGTACACAGTAGGGAGGCGACAGCAAAGCACTGGCTCAGGCAGGCCAGGAGCATGGGCCCCACCCGCTTCCCCTATCACAGTCCGCCCTACTTCAAATCCTCTCCATTCACCAGAGACTGCAAGGCTGGGGATGGAGCTCAGAGTACTTGCCTAGCAGGTGTGAGGGCCTGGGTTCGATCCCCAGTACCGCTGGGGGGGGGGGGGATAACATTAGCTATATAACCCATAAAAATAGGTTTAACATCACTTTGGACAAATCACTAATCCCTTCTGAGCCTTAAATTCCCCTCAGCTGCAAAAATCTCAAGCCTTGGCTTCCAGAAAAAAATATACTGAGAATCACATGAAATAGTCCCATTAAAATATTTTTTTGAGATAGAGTCTCGTTCTGTAGCCTAGGCTGACCTTGGTCTCATGGCAATCCTCCTGTGTCAGCCTCCAGAGTGCTGGGATTACAGATGGGCGCCACCACACCCAGCTTTACATGGTGCTGGGGAATCAAACTCATGGCCTTGCACTTACAAGGCAAGTACTTTAATGGCTGTGCCATTCCTCCAGTCCAAAATATTCTTGTTAAATATCCTTTGTTCAGTACTATGAATATACAAGTTCTTATTAATATTATAACCGAGGGCTGGGCGCTTAGCTAAACAGTTAAAAGTATTTATGTAGCATGGGCAAGACCCTGCACTGATTCCCAAGTACCATATAAAGATCAGCTGGGCTTTGTGGTACATGGCTGTACCCCAGCACTCAGGAGACTGAGACAGAAAGATTGCCACGAATTCCAGACCAGCCTGGACTACACACTGAGCTCAGGACCAGTCTAGACTAGAGTGAGACCCTGTGTCAAAAAAAAAGAAAGAAAGAAAGAAAGAAAGAAAGAAAGAAAGAAAGAAAGAAAGAAGAATCAGAAATCTTTTACTATTAGCCAGCAGTCCCTGCAACTGGATGCACGATGCACATGATAGTAAGGCTTAGTTTTCCAAATAGAGATTTTAATGCCAGAGATTACCTTTATTTATAAGATCCTTTAAAATTTACACTGGAAAAAATAGTTAGAACACTCTCCTCCAGATGAACCACACATGCTGTCTGTGAATCACTTTCATCTCCAAATTAGTAGGGCATTCCTATAGTGAAATCTGTTTAAGCAAACATCTGCTGGTTCCCTGAAAAGTGTTTTTTTTTTTTTTCTCACAGGTGGCCTTTGAATTTGTGACCCAAAAAAATCCACACAAAGAAAATGTTGTCTTTGAGATTAAGGTAGTGTCCTTGAGAGCCTGGGTCTCCTTTCAGCTGCAAGAAAACATGTGAAAAGGAATTCTATTCCAGGCCAGGAAGCGCCTGGATTTAATGAAAGTGACAATGACTGCTTCATCACTGTCATGGTGATACTGATTGAAAGGACACATTTTTCCTGTTACTAATATTCTTGATCAAAGTATAAAAGGAAGCATATGTCTTAGTTGAATCAAGTCCCATTTTCTGTTTTCTCAATTATTCATTTCTGAGGGAAGCAGAATTGGGGGGGGGCATAAGATACAGACCCCAAATCATGAATGCTCTCCTTAGCTTTATCCAAGATTACCCAGATGACCTCTGGCAAATCGCTGAGGGCATGGCAGTCAAACAAACACCCCCCCCCACCACAGGCCTGGTGGCACTCAGCATATATTAGATAATTAAACTGACTGGGGTTTCTATTAGTCTCATTAGTGTGTACAGTGCAGCCTTTCCACACACACCAAGCACATCCCCGACCTAAAATACAGGATAGTTACTTCATGGCTTTCATCTAAAACTATCATTCGTCTACCCTAAAAAGTGAGCTAAGAAGAACATCTTGCTAATTTATCTAACACTACTGAGATGGCTTTATGGGTGCCTATAATGAAAAAGAAAAAAAGAACTAAAAAGATTGTGATCACGAGTCACCAAAGTATTTTAATCTTGGGGACACCTTATTCTGCTTCAGTGAAAGGCAAGAAGCAGAGGGACCAAGAGAAGAAAGTATGTGATTAGGTGGGAAATCTGAACCAAATGAATCACCCTAGAATGACCCACTAGTTGGCCTGTAAGAACAGATATGGGAAGAGGGGCTTGGGGATGTAGCTCAGTAGTTAAAGCACTTGCCTCCAAGCACAAAGCCCTGGCTTTGATTCCCTAGCATCACATAAGTCAGGCGTGGTGGCACATGCCTGTAATCCCAGGAGAAAGCCGAGGCAGGAGGCTTGCTGTGAGCTCAGGCCCAGCTCTTTATTATAGAGTGAGACCCTGTCTCAAACACACACACACACACACACACACAGGCAGTGGGTGTGGTGGTGCTCAGTGGTATAGTACTTGCCTGTCATATACAAAGACATCTAGCACCAGTACCACAAAAAAGGGGATGAGGACAAGCATACAAACCTCAGCAGTATGTCATCCTCCCACTTCCAGTCAGCACTGATTCAATGAAAGTGAGTAATTTTCAGCTGACCAGACAGCTCTGGCTCAGTGGGCCCCACTGCCCGTAGCATCAAGCTGGTGAGAGGAGCCAGGCTTTCTCCCTGTGTTCTGGGGTTTTTACACATAGGGTAGCTTGCTCTTGGAAGATGAGTCTGGATAAAGAACAGGACAGGGCTTTTTTTTTTTCCTTCTTTCTTCTTTTTCTTACAGTACTAGGGATTGAACCTAAGGTTTTCACACTGAGCTACATCACGGCAGCCTTTTTTTGAGACATGATCTTGCTAAGCCCTTTGGTTGCTCAGGCTTGGCTTAAACTCACAATCTTCCTGCCTCAGCCTCCCAGAACGTGGGCCTTTTATGACAATACAGGTCACTTCTGGCCATAACTAGAGACTGTAAGTTTACGTTGCTGGTTAATAAAACAAAATTGGTATGATGAATTTAATGAACCACACGCACATAATAAGATTCCACAAAAAACTCATCTTTCTGAATGAATTTCCTTAGAATGAATTCTAATTCTTTAGGAGATACACTTACTTGCACACACACACACATACACACACACACACACACAAACACAGATAACTACACGGAAGTTGGGATGGCAACAGTGGGCTTCCCCAAGTCCACAAACTTCACAACATCGCACTTTCAAGAACAAATCTTTCTGCAGTCCGGAGAATCCAAAGGAAAAGAGGGCAGGAGCCACCCTGCAACAGAATTAGCATCCAGGAAGAAGGCATTTTTTTTTCCTTGCACCTACCTTAGCCTGCACAGCGTAAGACGCCAGGAGCACCGAAGCCTCAGGAGGACAGTAAATCTTTTCCTCTAAAATCTGCTTCTTCACCTGAAAGGGACAACCAGGGGGGCATGGATGAGCCATGCAGCCTGGTCACAGCAGATGGCTGCAGGGCATTTTAAATGAGAGCTGCCAAAGCAGCCGGTTAATGATTTTATGACAAAGGGGACATTTCTTTTCAACTCCTGCAGACTGGGTGAGAGCTCAGTCGCTGTGATGTTACTGGGAAGACACTGATGCAGAAGCGCCCCTCATTTTGGACCCGGGGTACAGCTCGGTGGTAGAAAGCTCGCCCAACATGGGTGAGGCCCTGGCTTGGATCTGATCCCCAGCACTCCAAAAAACAGTAACAACATCGACTACTACTCGTCTCCTCATGAGCAAGGCTGAAGAGTAAACACGACCTTTATGGCGACTTCTGGGCTATGACAGAGTTGTAAGCTTGGGAAGCGTCACGAACGCTCTGGGGACGACTGCCACTATGGCCCTTGCTGAGGAGAATGAGTCTACTTTTAAATCCACACACAAGACAAAAGCCACCAAGGCCATTGAGTTATGACTGCAGGAAAAAAAAAAAGCCATCACTTTCAATGTGCTGCTCTAAGGAAAAAAGGAAGCAATAAAATTTGATCGATTCAACTTTTAAGTACACGTGAAGTCCAGGAACTATAATTCCTAAGCCATAATGTTGAATTAACGTATCTCGTTGCATTTCATTTCTTAGAATGGTACAGCGTGTGATGCTCCAGCTACAGATGCAAGAGAGCTGCATGAAAGGGGGGCACGCTGAAACCAACCAACAGAAAAGCCACCTCGCTTTTCACAGATGTCACCAGTACCAGACTCGTAAAAGTAGTAAATTCTGCTCGCTCACCCTCAAAAAAAAAAATCCTCACATTTCAGTGTTAAGGCAAATCAAGCTGGAGTAACATGAGGGAAAGGCATGGCTTCCAAGTGCTCACAGGGAAGCCATTTCTAAAACGCTAAGATGTTTTGGGACCCATGAGATTGTCATATGCTTTATCCACACACGCAAATTGATTTTACATTCTTACAGAGAAAATGAAACCTGAAGCAGAGCAACTTTCATAATTCTTGCCCTCTTTTCAAAGGAACAAAAAGAACCCACGCCACAGAAAAACTGAAAGGGCTACCCTGTGACCTGAAAATGCTAGAAAGAAATTTGCTGTATATGTATATATGTATATTGCTATTGTTTTTACATAAATGTGACAAAATCTTTTTTTGTAAAAGAAATTACTTAGGGAGGTTTATTACAGTTCATTTAATATTTATTAAACACAATATACTAAGGTTTATACTAATTATGAAGATTCTGTTGACAGGCTGCATATTGGCTTCTGGGAAATCATGTCATTGATGCTCCTGCTGCAATGTCTTTTAGAACTGACAGTGGGCATCTTTGGGCACCCAAGTAGCCACGGTGCCAATCAACACAATTAGCCATGACATTGGCAGGCGCTCTGACCAACCAGTAAGCACACAAGCAAACCGACAAGGCTTCCACGTCCTTCCTTTTGCTCCCAGATGGCCAACCTAACTATGGATCTCCTAATTTCTTCAATTCTGGTCAGCAATTACTTAGGAGTACCTACTGGACTCAATGAGGCTTGCCATGATGGGGCTCACCCTCCACTGAGGAGCACAGGAGAAGGCAATCAGAGACCAAGAGTAGCATGAAGCAGGACATATGAAGCACTGCAGGCACAGGACAAATCAAGTATCAAGGGACAGATCAGTGCCCCAGCCAGGTGTACTGGTGCATGCCTGCAACCCCAGGCGAAGACAGGAGGACTGCAAGTTCAAGGCCAGCCTGTGCAACTTAGGGAGACCCTGCCTCAAATAAAAAGGGCCAGGTAGAGCATGTGCCTAGTGTGCATGTGGCCATCGGTTCAATCTCTAGTACAGAGCAGTGGGGTGAGAATGGAAGTTGTCACTGTATTCTGACCTCTTGCCCTTTTTTTTTTTTTTTTTTTTTGGGAAACAGGGTCTCACTCTGTAGTCCAGGTTGGCCAATCCTGCCTCAGCCTATAGAGTTCTGGACTGCAGGCATGAGCCACTCCATCTGGGTAATTTTCTTTTTCTTTTCTTTTTTTTTTTGAAACATGAAAAATAAAAACTCGTTCTGTAGTCCAGGCTGGTCCTGAACTCACTACGGAGCCCAGGCTGGCCTTGTACTCACGGCAATCCTCCTGTCTCAGCCTCCCGAGTGCTGAGATTATAGGCATGCGCCACCACATCCAGCTCATGTGGTGCTGGGGAATTGAACTCAGGTAACTTCTGAGTCATTCCTCCAGCCTCACACCTGGCTAATTTCTATATGGTGCTGGAGAGTCCAACCTACAACCTTACACATGCCAGGTAAGTACACTGACCGCTAAACTATGCCTCTAGCCCATGAAGTCCAGTCTTAATGAGAACATATTTTTGACCTATGGAAGAAATATTGCTTCCTAAGACATTCTGTTCGGACTTCCTGCAACCACGGCACACTTTCAAGTTGGCTAGAAGCAAAGAGGATTCATCTTCCAGGCGGCTTAAGGTTAGGTAGCTGCTTCTGTCTATGCTTCATCATCACACCTCTGCAATTTTACCTGACACCAATTTTCATCTCTCAGACACAGTTCTATTACAGAGATTTTGTTTTCTTCCCCATTACAGAATCAAGAGTACTGACTATCTAGAGACAGAAGATTTTTGCAATGTGGTTAACACCCAGGGGTTCACCCAAATCAAGCCTGGTGGCACAGGCCTAAATCCCAGCACTCTGGGACGCTGAAGTAGGCAGAACACAAGTTTGAGCCCAACGTGAGCAACTTAGCAAGACCTTTTGTCAAAGTCAAAAATAAAAACAGGCTAGGCATACAGCTTATCCTGAAGACTCTGGGCTTGATCCCCCATAATAAAAAGGGGGTTGGGAAAGGGATACACCCAGGCTGCCTCTACACCCACGTCTGGGCAGAACCACTCAGAATTTGGAGGGATAGCAGGGGATGGTATACCTGCAAGAAGAACAAATGTTGTGTGATCTCCTGAACCAGCTCCTCCTCCGCATTCTCAGGATAAAATTTGGCCAGAAAGTGAAAGGTGACTGGCTCTTCCTTTGGGACATCGTGATCCAGCACCTATGGAATTGCAGAGCAAAAGACATACACATTGCACTGGCTCCTCTTCTTGCACTAGCAGCAAAGAACCTTCTGTGGGAAAGGTACCAAATTTTTTCCTTATTACATTTCTCACATTTCCCAAAGGCTGTGATTCTACAGCTGGAAGCACTCACAGAGCTATCTATAACAAGAGGTAATACCCACTTCACACAGTTTCTGAACCAAATCAATCAATATCCCCAAGGGGTAAGTGGAGCTGAGACGAAAGCACAAATTTCTCAAAGCCACAGAAATAGTTAATAACTAGGAATATATAACTCAAAGGTTTTGGGCACTATCTTTTATGGAAGACTCAAGGCTTTAAACCTTTTTCTTTCTAATGTAGTAGAATTTTTTTTTTATGCTGCCTATCCCTAATATGCAGGTCCAATTAGAAAACAGCTCAGATATGATGAACCAGATCTGTGTGACAGCATGTAGATGTTAAATGAGCAGCAGAAATAAACCATGTCCACCATGGCAGTTCTAGGACCCTCCAGAGATGCCCAGAAAATGCCTGCCACGCAGTTAGTAAACCACTGCTTTGAATCTTCTAACAAGCCTAGCCCCCCTCCCCCCGAAAAGCTTAAACCATCTGCTCTCCAGAGTGAATTTCATTTCAGGACATAAACATGCCATGTGACAGGCTACCAGCCTCCATTAACATGTGTCATAATTTATTTCCTCTGAGCAGCAGGTTCCATGGCTCCTGGTGCCCCCAATCTAATATCCATTTGGCCAACACTCCGGTATGATTTAAAATTCATGTTGCTGAGAATCATAAGAAGATATAGAAAGTTTTGCTGTCTTCGATACATGGCTCTTCATAGTCCTGTTCCAATTCCAGGGGACAGTGCTCAGGAGATTTAAAACAAACCTGATCCAAGAAAACCGTACTACAATTACCCTGTGGGGCACTTGGAAGTCTGTGATCACTGGGAATTACCATTTGAAATTTACAACTGCAGGGATTCCATGAAGATGGAGGTTACCGCGTATGTATGTAAACACACCTTGAACACTTCAGCTTAGAGTCACACTGGGGACAGGAGACAGGAAGCTTTCATTGTTTGTCACACCATGCACGCCAAGATAATACTGTGTCACCAGGCAGGCAACTGCAAGGGGTACCACTTGGGGTAAGGACTGGACAGCGACTTAGCCTGCCATTCAGGTGTCCTTTAAGAGCGACTATAAATAGCACAGGTCCTACTTCTCAACTGCCCTCCAGACCAGGTGAGCTCATTAATAGGGAAGCCATGTCCGTGTAGGAACACATGAACCCACCCAGAAGGCAGCTCCCCATTTCCAAGACACAGGAAAACTGCATGGGCATCTGGAGCCCCAAGAATCCTGAGGATAGGTAGACATTGTTCCTTCACCACAGAACAGGCAAGCTCTCTATTCCTTAGCTCACATTAATTCAGGTTGGGTCACGGTGTTCTCAAAGATTTTTAAAAATTCCCTAAAGAACATGAGTCCCAAGAGAATCTTTCAAAGACATAAATTAAAAAGTATAAGATAGTAGTATTTTTTAGCCATAAAGCTTAATAAACTGAAGGGCATAAAGCCAAAAAGCAAACAGGCTGGTGGTAACAGGCGAAGCAGCCAGGCTGGCGAGGGTTTAACTCGGGTGAGTCATACCTGCCTAGGAAAGCCTGCAAGGGAAGGAAGCCCGCAGTGTCTCCAGAATCTGCTTTCTGCATCACTTAATTTAGCAACTTGCCCCATGACACTCTGATGAGGAGCAAACAAGCTAGGCATTTGCTTGGGGGGATCAGAAAGCACATGCCTGCCCCACTGGTTTCACGGGTTCCAGTCTAACCTTCTTATCCATCTTGAGCCAGGCCACGGTGTCCTTGATTGTATACTGCAGTCCAAAGAACCAGGTTTCCCGAAGCCCCAGAGTCCGGCACACCAAATCAAACAGGTCCTTCCCTTTCCACTTCATCTGCAAGGTAACAAATCAACAGGGAAAGACAGTGAGCAAAAATCGTAATCCACTCAACACAAAACTGTTCTCCACGCTTTCTCCGAAGATGGCTGATGAGAACTGAATTCCTAAATAATTTTAAACCTTCCCACACAAAACCCTGAGTGGAAAAATACCAATTAGAGCTTAATAGCTTAATCATTGCAGAGCACACACAATACCTCCCTTGGCCAGTTCCTTTCCCACCGTAATAGCCCCAAAGCTGCTAATTTAGGAAACCTGGTAAATATACACTCTCATTTAGGAGAGTGGAGCCTCTGTGCCAAACCAGTGAAATGGCCAGCTTCAGGGACACAAAGTCCCTTGACATTTTCTTGTTGAATTTTTTTTTTGGAATCATAGCTCTGCCCTTTGATTAAAAAAAAAAAAAAAAAGCTAGTGTTTTGTGATTCTTTTTTTTTCCTCTTTCTGTTAACTTAAAGAATGATTGTACAAGATTGTTTTTAATACAGAGAAGGAATTGTAAACAAAATCATAAATCAGAGAAAAAGAATCAGGAGAAACCAGACAGTCTAATCAAAGGTTTTTCCTATCACAAATGTGTAACCAGGCCAAAGGGAAAGCAACTTGCCCATAGTCAAACAGAGTGATTTCAAACTCTCAGTATCTAAATGCAGGTAATGAAAAACATCAATATGGTGTGGTGTATTTATCCTACAGCCTCACTTTCAAAGAACCTGAAGCAATGGCTTCTAAACCCTTTCCTCGCCTATTCAATCTTGTGGCTAGAAAAGCAAACTCAACATCTTAATAGGGGTAGAGGATGTCTGGCGGCCTGGTGGATGTTGCCACCTAGCGGCTGTCCACAGAGCTCACCCACAATATCATACTACCCCAGCTACTGCTTTTTTCCAGCCCCAACCACTCCCAAGTGCCAGGTAGAAACTGGAATACACACCTGAGCACAGCTATGATTACGTGAGACAATCCTGGAAACAATTTTCATAGTAAACATAATCTCAAATGCAAGGTTGCTGGACGTGGGAAAATGAGGCCACGCAACTGTGGGAGCCTCTGTCCCTCTCCTGCTTTCATCAAAAATCACCACCAACCCAAGAACCGTGGTGCACACCTGTAAGCTATTTGACAGTGTCACAAGCTCAAGGCCAGCGCTGGCAACTTAACAAGACTGCCTCGAAAACAAATTTTTTTTAAAAGGCAGGAGAGCAGCTGAGGATGTAGCCCAGGGGTAGTAGAGTGCTTGCCCAGCATGCATAAGGCTCTGGGTTCAAACTAAAAAAAAATGGAGATCTCGGAAAATTGCACTAGAGGAACAACAAAAAGAAATGGGAAAAATACAACACAGGGTTTAGCAACTTGTTATAAAAAAGCGAGAGAGAAAAAGTAAGTTAGACCTAATATATGAATGACTTGGCTATAAAGGGGAATTTTTACTAGATGTAAATGAATAATATGTTCTTTGGGGCCCTCAACAGGAGAGGCATCCCTTCTCTGTGTATGTGATCAAAGTCAGCAAGCCGGATGGAAGGGCACCAGGACAGCAGCAGGCAGTGGCTGAGGTGGCTGTCGGCTTCTGTCCTTCACCGGCATTCTCCTATCTGTCCTGCAATCTTTGTCCATTCTCAGACTACAGTGGGGACCCTGGAACATGACAAAGACTGGAGAATTAGAGATTATTTTGAATAGAATAAAACAAATAAAACGATGAGTTTTATTTTTAAAAGATGCTCGCCTTCCCCTCCTTCCAGAATGTGGAATAGTGGGCCCGCTCATTTCCCGGTCTGACAATTGGACAAAGGTTTTTTTTTTTTTTTTTTTTTTAATTCACAGCAGGTTTTTAATTCCTACAGGCAGACTTTCACTGAAGAAATGTTATTTTGGAAAAGTGGAAACTTCAGGATGCTGATTATCCTCTTGTCTCTATTTTAAGCCAGCACACAGTATATAAATTATAAATGCCTACCTTGCTACAAGATAATGTACCACTAAAGAACAGGCATTAACTTGGAGGAGTTAAACACCCAAGGGCCAAGAGGACCAAGGTAATGCTTCCCAGGCGGCCGTAACTCAGGACATGGCCAGCCTGTCGTGGGCACAACGGGGGCCGTCTGCAAGCTGCATGCGCAGAGCATCAGGAGGCGAGAGCTACCATGGGGATGATGAGTGATTTCCTGACCTGGGAGCTGAAATCCTCAAACATGATATTGTATTAATGCAGTTTTCCTGTATTCTTTTCTACTTCTTTGCTTTTCAAATGCAAAACTGTCTTCGTTAAGTGCGAAAGAAAACAACATCTTTGCCCCCACGGAGCTTGCCGTAAAGGGAAGAGGACAGAAGGAAATCTCACAACACTTCAGGATGCCCTACTTAGGGTTTTTTTCTCAGACTTTTAACTTCAGTAAAAAGAAGATGTACACTGTCAGAGCTGGCAATGAGTCTGAGCAATTACCTACTGCAGACACATGCCTTTTTCTGTACAAATAAGGAAACTAAGTCACAGATTCTTTGGCAGCCTACCAAAGCAGGCACTGGCCTCTGTCATGGTGGTACAAGGGAGACAAATCCGAGTTTCCTGATCTGTGGCCTTCACTTCTTTCTCTCCACCTTGTCCAATAAGTGACTAGTGTCTTAAACCCATTCTCAGAAGAGATATGGCTCATTTACAGCACTGCATGAATTAAAGCTTGTTACCTCTCACTCTTTCGGTATGTCCTAAAGAGCACACCCTGCAAAGTGTCATGCAGGGGCGAGAGGCGAGAGCTTGGTGCAAGGAGGGTTTGCGAGAACAAATAAGGGCTCAATGGTGTTGGGGGAGGGAAATATTTCCCCTAAAAAATCATGATCACTACAAGGAACTGCAAGTCATCCAGTGGAACTGAAACTGACAGCCAAGCTCAGGAAGAGAGTGTGATGGGAATGGCGCCGCACGCTAGGCCACAGGGCGTTTAGGACTCTTGGGCGGAGGAGCAGCAGGCTCGGATCTGCATTCTAGATGTGCTCTGGCTGCAGGATGAACAATGAGTTGGAGAAAAGAGGCTAAATCACGGAGCTTCAATCTGGGTGCAGGAGCCCAGACTTGTAAACCTCAGCTTCTCCGGAGGCTGAGGCAGGATAATCACAAGTTCAAGGCCAGTTTAGGCAACTTAACGAGACCCTATCTCAAAATAAAAAATAAAAATGGCTGGGAATAGGGGCTAGGAGAATGGCTCGGTGGTTAAAGTGCTTGCTTGAAGTGCTAAGTACCTGAGTTCAATTCCCCAGCACCACATAAACTGAACGTGGTGATGCACGCCTATAATCCCAGCAATCAGGAGGCTGAGACAGGAGGATTGTTGTGAGCCTAAGGCCAGCCTGGGCTTCACAGTGAGTTCAGGACCAGCCTGGGCTGCAGAGTGAGACCTTGTCTCGAACAAAACAGGCTGGGAGCGCAGCTCAGGCTCAGTGGTAAGACGGCTCACCTCATATGTGGTTTAATCCCCAGCACAGCAAAAGGAAAAGGGTGAGGGAGAGAGGAGTCCACGCCTGCGGTAGGGAAGGCAGTGGGAGGAAGAGAAAGCAGCCTAAAAGATGACAAGGAATCAGTCCCAGAACAGGGCTGAGGAAGGACAGGGAAAGAATCAAGCGGGACACTCGTGTTTCTGGCTGAAACAGCAAGCGGTTCCACCAAAGGAGAACAAGCGAACTTTTAGGAAATAGATGAACAGTTAAATTTTAGACAACATAAGCCTCCCAAAGAAACCAGGTAAGAGAGATGACTCATATATATTTCATTAAAGCCCTCCATTTTAAAAATACAATGTTCTGGGCTGAGGCAGAAAGATCGCTTGAGCTCAGAAGTTGCAGTGTGAGCCAAGGCAATGGTGAGACTCTGTAACAACAATAAAATAAAACGCTCTGTCTTTAAGCAAGGAGTTTCTGTTTGAGATAAATAGATAAAGAAGATGTGGTGAATTTACACAATGGAGTGCTACTCTGCCATAAGAAAGACAAATTTGAATCATTTGTAGGAAAATGGACAACACCTTGAGACCATTATGCTTACAGAAATAAAACAGAAGGTGACATATCACATGGTTTCTCCAACATGAGAAAACCAAACCATAAATAAAGTAAAAGAGAGATGGAAGACCGTAAGAAGACAGACTCTGTGGATAGGAAAGGGGATAGGGAGGGGTGGGCAGCAGAAAGGGAAGTAAAAATGATCAAGATCCAATATGTAAATACACCAATTTCTCAAGTTGATTATTATTATCAGAATCTATCTCAAGTACAGGCTAATAAAAGAAAAAGAGATATTTTTGTTTGGTTATCTATATGAGGATGTGTCTCTTTTTTTTTTTTGAGACTAGATCTTGCTTTGTAGTCCAGGCTGATTCTGAACTCATTATGTAGTCCAGGTTGGCCTCAAACCCACGGCACTCCTCCTGCCGCAGCCTCCTGAGTGCTGGGATTACAGACGTGTGCCACCACATCCAGCTTATGTGGTGCTGAGAAATCAAAGTCAGGGCTTTGTAATTGCTAGGCAAGTGCTTTAGCTGCTAACCTATTTTTCCAGTCCCGAGGTTGTACTTTTCAATACCCCCTTCCCCAAATGTCTGAGACCTGCTCGGTGTTCTATTTGGGTTGCTACTTCTTCACAAACAAGAGCTACTGGTCACGGATGCTCCGGGTGGTTTTCAGAATCCTGTGGAAGGAAGGTCTCAGGTTGGGAAAGAGCTTCCTTAGTGTGGGCCAACGTGCCAGAACATGACCAAGCGTGTCTTCAGCTTGTCTGCAAATGACTCACTGTTATTTCAAGGTCTCCCTAGATTGTAGGCTCCTTGACCAGAAGCATCAGTCATCTTCCTGCTGCCCCAGGACATGGCAAGGAGTGACAGTCCAACATAACTGACCAGGCTACTTAAAAACACAAGGTCACCCAGGCCCAGCGGCACAGGCCTATAATCTCAGCACTCTGGGAGGCTGAGGCAGAAGGCTCACAAGTTCAAGTCCAGTTTGGGCAATTTAACACCTTAGCAAGACCCTATCTCAAAATCAAAAATGAGCTGCAAAGGTATCTCAGTGCGAAGGCCCTGGACTTGATCCTTAACACCACAGAAGAACAAACAATACAAAACTCCCCACATGGCTCAGAGACTTGGAACATAATTAGCCCTGACACATATGCTCCTAGACCAAATATTTAGTGAACACACATTGTCCACATACCACTCAAAGCGCTGTGGCTAGAGATGAGTCCCTATCCGAGGTGTCACGTGGTCACATCCCTCAGCCTACTCGACCAACTCCAGTGACCACCTCCAGTCGTGGGTTTCACCAATACAACACTTCCGAGTGCCATGCCAGAGAACACTCACAGATTCCTGAGAAGGGATCTCCCTGCTGGGGAGGGGAGGGAAATGTCACCTAAACTGGCTCATGGCAGAGCCGTGCCCAGTAGCAAAAGCCTGGAAACTCAGCACTCTGGGAGGCTGAGGCAGGAGAATTGCAAGTTTGAGCCCATCCTGACCAACTCGGCGACTTAGTGAAACCCTGTCTCAAAATCAAAAATACAAAGGGGCTGCAGATGTGGCTTAGCACGAAGGTGCTGAGCTCGATCCCCAGTACCACAAATGAAAACACACTCTGGGGGATGGGAAGGAGAGTCAAAAAGAAAGAGGGCAAGAGTGTGTAATTTTGATGCAATATATATATATATATATATATATATATATATATATGCACAAAATACTCAAGTTCAATGTAAACACCATGTGTTGCATATATGCATATCAATAAAATGGGAAAAATAAATAAAAACAAGCTGACTAATGTTGAAAAAGAGAAACCAAGGGAAGGCTAGGTTTGGAGAAGGAGGAAACAGCGGGGAAGTGTACTTCAGGCAGGACGAATGATATATGCAAAGGTCTACAGACAAAAAGGAGTATAGAGTAACCTTACAGGAAATCAAAGCAGCAGAGTGCTTTGTCTCAAAATACCAGACAATGGCATTGCGCTACAAAACGGATCAAAACTGTCACTTAAACCCAATTCTTGTCAACTGACCACTTCACCTCTCACGTCTGAATCACAGAACAGTCATTTGGTGACTCTTTTCTCCAATCTCCGAGGATAGAACATAACCACTCTAGACAGACCAGAGATAAGTTAAATCTTTATGTAAAATGGATGGCTTAGGGCACTGGGACTCGATTCCTTCCAGGAACCAGTTTAAAAGGCATAGATAAGTGACAGTTACCTACTGCTGGTAGGCATCTCAGGGCTGACCTTGTGTGACCTTGCGCAGGTTATTGAATTTCCTTGTTCTTTGCAACAAGGATAATAAACAGAACCTGTCTTAGCAGATTGATCTAAGGATTAAATACATTAATACATTAAAACAACTAAGACAGTGCTTGACCTGAAGTAAATAGACCCTCCGTAATGGACAGTCATTGTTAATTCTCACCCTGTCCTCTCCCTTCGGATCCCCACATAGCGCTGGGTTCAAGCCTCTCGGTCCTGCTTCGCACCACGGATGACGGATGACAGATGGAAAAGGGCGCCATCAATTCTCATCGAGCCAACCATACAATCACTCACTTGACAAACATTTATTGAGCACCCACTACGTCCTAGTCACTGCGCTCAGCACAGGAGATAAATAATGAATCCAGGACAAGACACGGTCCCTGTTAGTATCTGACAGGGGTGACAGGTAAATGGATAACAGAAATGAAGCTGGTAAGCAGTAACAGAACAAGGTGCCATGGGAACACAGCTCGGGCACCGGGGTCTTGGAGGGTGACGGGCTTCACTGACAGATACTGTCCTAACTGGCAGCTGAACCCACGGGGAAGGGGCTGAGGGAAGGAAGGTCACACCGGCCGGAAGGAACAGCATGTCTGGTGCTTGGGTCCAAGCTGTTGCACAGTGAAGGAATGTACTTTGCACTTTTCTAGTATGACAAACAGCACAATTGTCCAATCTGCAGTATCGAATGTTCAATGCAGTATCGAGAATATAGCTCCAGCCCAATGCGTGTGACAGTTCAGATTCCACAACTGACCAGAAACCAGGATGCTCAGGATCAGAGCAGCGATGCACTGTCCAAGAGTACCTATGGAGCTCAGAGGAGCTAGGGTGAGCAGGACAAGTATTCTATTTATTTTCGTATTAAGAACATTCTTTCTTCTGGGCTGAGTATACAGCTCAAGGATGGAGCACTTATCTAGCATTCATGAGGTCCTGAGTTTGGTCCCCAGCACCACAAAGAAAATAAAAGGGATCTTTTTCTAACACCTGGTGGTAGGCACATAAGCCTTTCGGGCCCTGCATTCATACTATTTATAGGCCTTTCTGCTCAGGTTTATCGTTCATCCTGGACAAGTTGCCAAAACACAAAACCTGTTCCTAGTTCTGATGAAGTGTGTATTTAAACCACCTTTTCCCAGCTGGCCAAATATTTGCAAGGACTGGAGCTCCTGACCTATCAGCCTAGCCAAGGAGGTGGCTACGAGGCAGATGTTCACTTTGCAGAGGGAAAAAGAGAGGTGGAGGGAATG
Source organism: Ctenodactylus gundi (assembly GCA_004027205.1). Lineage (NCBI taxonomy): Eukaryota > Metazoa > Chordata > Mammalia > Rodentia > Ctenodactylidae > Ctenodactylus > Ctenodactylus gundi. The sequence goes on from PVKB01001582.1 coordinate 340,367, forward strand.
GCAAGGTGGTTCACTAAGAGAAGAGAGGCAGAATAAAGCACAAATCTGGACTCCGCTGCAGGGAAGGCCCCTCTGCAGGCCTGTCTTCAAGGTGCCCTTCAGGATTAGGGGCTAGGTGGAGGGAGCATGAGCACGACGCTACTGAGCTCTGTGACTGTTTTCTTGTTACTTTAACAGGCTGCAGTACAATTTCATAGATATATACTTGCACCTATATCAGAGATAGATGTGTATGAACTTTATAAACAGGACTAAGTGCTGTCGGCTTGTTATTTTTTGTAGGGATGGGATTTATGAGCTTCACCCAGAGTGAAGTACTTGTCATTTATCAACCTAGAATGTTTTAAGTAAATAGCACTAAGCACTTACCCTCCGCAGCAGGGACGCAGGTAGAATGCAGCACTTTTCCGTTACAGGAAGCAACTGGCACCAATAACCTGCCGGGCCCATCGGGGTCTATTAGCTAGAGACATCTTATGAATAACTTCTACCGACAGCCATCTCTGGCCAGGGTTCCACTCTGGCCTGAAGCTGCCATTTGTTCTTCGCCCTGGCAGCTTCCTTCGCATTCCTCATGTGGCATTCCTCCATTTCTCTGGCTTATGCAGCCATTGACAATCAAATCCCTGCATTTGCTAATCCGATGCCGGCTGAGGATGGAACCAGCTATGTGTTGGGAAAGGCTGCAGCTAGGCAAGGTCAACTGTGTTAAATAAACCAAACCCAATTCGGGTGCCCAAGAATTAATACCCACAAAGAAACTTGGACTCTACACAGATGACTCGCATCTGGAAAACGCTAAGAAAGATGCAATATTCTGTCTCATAAAAGTCTAGGCGGCTCGATTACCAGCCACACAAGTAGCTCTATTTGACTGGCTGTCTGTCCCACAGTGGATGAAAGAGAGCTGACAACCCCAGAATTTGCTTATCAGAGTCTCTCCTAATTAGCTCACAAGCTGCCCTAGCACTTGCCATAAAAATTGTCAAAAGGTTACACTCCCTTGCAGACAGAGCAACAGAAGGAACTGTGCCTTCCTGGGCTCGGGGCATGTGTCACATGTCTGCCGCTATTTCAGAAATGAAAAACCAAGAATGATTGCAATTTCCCTGCTCAATGTTTACCCTTAACTGACTTTTACAGCCACGGCTAGCCTCTGAGATCGGATTTATAGGAGACTTGAAAATTTAAGATGCTCATATGAAGACTCACATCTAAATACAATTTTTATAGGTCTGTTTTGAAAAAATAGATATCATATAGCTCAATTTACAAGAAAAACACAATGGAAAGAGGGTGGACAGGTAACCCAGTGGTAGAGAACTTATCTGGCATGCACAAAGGCCCTGGGGTTGGTACCCAACATCCTCTGATATCCCCCACCAAAAAATAGTTATAAAAATGATTTTGTGGTATAGTAAGTGAAAAATGAATTCCATTAAAAACTCTTCTGACTAATAAAAAACATTTTAAAATTATGGTAAAACCAACACCTTCCAACTAAGAATGTGTTACTGACACACCACGAAAGCAGGTTCTTCTGTTTTAGGAGCTTACCTGGGAAATTACCATATCATTTCTTTTTGCAAATGAAGGGTATACCACTCCTATGCAGGCATTCTTTCTCAATATAAGAGAAAAAGGGGCCCTTCCCAAAAGAAGCAAGATCGTAGCAAAAAATCAAAGTTGTTTTCTCTTCTCTGTCAATCCTGGTCCCCCACATCCCTCATCAAAACCTGGGTACCATCCAGACCAGAAATCTCCTCTTGCACCAAAAAAAGGGCCAACTTTAATCTCTTGCCTTGTCAGTTTCTGCCATAATCAACTACAGCAATTAATTTTCCTCTTCCAGTCCTCCAATCATCTGTTATTATGCTGAATCTATCTGAATTATTGGTTTCAAGGCTCTTCACCAATTGCTTCCTTCATCCTTCAAGCAATTACCCTGCCTTATTACAACTCAAGACTGTGCACTCCTAAATCAGCAAACCTACGTGTCTCCATTTATCCATAACCAGATATTTCTAACATCCTTTCCTTTCTCTCATCACGGCTGTCTTCCTCCTCAATATCATCTATGAGACAGTATTTACTTTACATACAGGAATCTGTCTTTCTCAATATTCCTGTCTTTCCTCCACCTCTGCAGTTCACAAACTCCTTGACACAAGGACACGGACACACACACACACACACACTCTCTCTCACACACACAAAACCCCTATTGCACACACAAACATACTTGAAATGTCCCGGAATCCAAGCAAGTGCTGCAAAATCTGTGGGCATTTCATAAGTGCTTATGCTTATAGATGATGTTGACGATAGTGACTAGATGAAGCTTTTGAGCAGAGCAGACTTCTAAGTAATCATGGCAATGAAGCAAGTATTTATGATATTCCTTATTAAAATTCTAATTATATAACTAGCCCTTAAGGTATATACTTTCCCCTTTTGGTGACACACACTGATTTCCTCTCTCTAAAAATACCTTGGCAAAGAAATCTAAATCTCAAAGAACCAAAGGAGAAAATTTTCCACCGAACAAAAGAGAATAGTAAGAAACAAACCATAGTACCTTGGGAAGCCACAAAATGGTGATTCTAAAATCTAACAAGTCTTTAGTCTTTCAAAACAAAATGTTACACTTTTATACAGAAAAAAGTTCTTATAATTGCAGTTTCTGGGATCTTTCCCAATGAAGTAGATCAAGGGCAGTGAGTTACAGGATCGGCAGTGAACCCAAAAGGAGATCCGGGCCCTAGACCCCTTCTCCCACCACACACAAGTCAATGACTTTAATGAGCCACGTAGCTCAAGCAGGCCCCAGGGTCCTCATCTGTAAATCTCCTGTGCCCTATGTAGTCCTGAGAATGTACAATGCTACAAATAGTGAGGGTACACTTGCTTCAAAGCTGCCTGGCAGATGACAAAGCAAAAAGAAACAATTACGGTGTTACCGAGCAAGGCTGTCCCCTGGAAGCAAAGAAAACAATCTCTATCTGTGGAATTTTGCTCACAACATGAGAGCAATCGGGGCCCTGTCCAACCGCTATAAAGCCCCCAACCCTGCTGTGATGGGCAAGCCACTGCACCTCTCTGGGTCTGGGCTTCTGCAATCACCAAGTGCTCTTTCAGGGTTGAAACCACCCTCTGCGTTCGTGAGCTTGAGATGTTTTTGTATAAATCCTGTAGTCTTTTTTTTCCCCATTGCTATAACAATATTTTGCTAATCCTTCAAAATCTCATTTTGTGTCTGAAATAGTCATTGTTAGAGACGTAAATGACATGTAACATTTCATGTGTGAGTGGTCTTCAATCTTTTTCTTCACTCAGGCTTTGCTACTGTGAACCTTATTCCTGATTATCAAGGGTTGACTGTATGATAATGAACTCTCTAATTTAACAGAAATGATAATCACAGTGCTGCTGGAAAGCAGAAGTTTTTAGTACCTAGCACGCTGCTGCTAATCAGCAATTATCAATGATTACAAATGTTTGAAATACTGAAAATAAAAATTCTGCAGAGAGCTATAAGTAGGAGACAATAGTAAATTCAGCACAGAGAAGACACAAGACTAAATTTCAACTGCCCAAACATCAGGCAAAAGTAGCACACTAATGCCTGTAATCCCAACACTCAGGAGGCTGAGGCAGGACGACTGCTGTGAGTCCAAGGCCAGTCTGTGTTCCATCCTGAGTTTAGGACCCACCTGGGCTACAGAGCTAGACCCCATCTCAAAAAGAAGAAGAAGAAGAAGAAGAAGAAGAAGAAGAAGAGGAGGAGGAGGAGGAGGAGGAGGAGGAGGAGGAGGAGAAAAAATAAGTAGTAGACTAAAAAGCACAACCCATGGCAAAGTATTATCCAACTTACTGTGCCTGTCCTGCACATAATAAAAACTAGTTTATATGTAAGTGTGAAATCCTTCCCCAAAGTCCCCAGTGGGACCAGGGGTGTAGGTGTGGCACAGCAGTACTGCATCTGTTTGGCACATCTGTGGCCCTGATTCAATCCTCAGCATGATTTAAAAAAACAAAAAACAGTTCCTACAACAAGAGAACCAGAACATAACCCATTTGTGCAAACTAGCTCATACAGTACTCAGACCCTAACCTGAAAAATTTTTAAACATTTTGTCTCTGTTTCTAGCTCAAAATTGTGACTAAGTTTCATGGGCATCACTTATACCACACTGACTTTAGTAACACTGGAAGTTTAGGTTTGAGTAGAACTAGCTAAAAAAAAAATTCCTGCATAAGAATGAAAATTACTGTGGGCGGAGACTTCTTTAAAAACATGTCTATGAGACTGACTTAATCCCAAAATCCGTATGAGCAGACTGGTGAGTAAGTACCCTGTGGGGGAATTTAAAACCACAGATCAGTCAGGATAAGTCTAATAATGACTTTGGGCTACATTTTTGTCTGAAAGTTAAACTAGCCCAACTACTGGAACGACAAGGTGAAAACTGGCAAGGTGGGAGGGACGCCGTAGGCAACAGAACTCTGAATTTTCCAAAGCTAGGTCCAAATTCAGCAAAGAAGCAAACAGTAGTCAGAGCTGAGACATGAGGCCCAGTATCTTTGGAAATAATATGTTCTGCTGCCACCTAGTGGTACCACGGTAACTCCTAAACTGGGACAAATACATTGAGCCGCAGCACCGTGACCAAATGTTTGGTGAAAGACTTTCCCCCTTCAAGTCAGCACTAGCTTAGTAATAAATGTTTGCACGCTAAAAATGTCCTAAAACGTGGATTTAGAACCTAAATTAGGCAGACAGAGGGCAGAACACCTCCATCCTGTAACAAACCAGAAAAGCCTCGTCACCAGCTGGCTAAAAAGATTAGCGGCTCTAATAAAACTCAATTCTGGGTTTTATTTTTTAAACCTCAAACTTCTGAAATTAAAAATAAACAAGTACCAAAAATGTTCTTATACAGGAATGCAAAACTACCATGAAAAATCGGAGAAGGCGCCAAAAATAAAAATGCCAAAATGACACATTGGGGACAAAGAGAATAGAGAACAATTAACTATGACAAATCAGAAAAGAAGCCTGTTTCCACATTCCTGATAAATGACAACACGAGGAGCCTCTATTGATCAACTGCTTAGTGCCGGCCAAGTCCTAGACCCAGTTCCTGCAGTGATCACCTTACGCACGTTCAACCCTGTAAGAAAGATACTGCATTCTTGTTGCGACTTTATTTTACAGGTGGTGCAAGAGAGTTTTAGTAAGTCTGAGATCACTTGGGAAGCAGGGGCAGTGACAGGGTTCTTCCCAGGCCAACTCATTCAATCCATAAGGACTCCAGTTCTGGTTCCTAATCAATAGCCTCCCTGTCTTCAGGTAAAGTTTTCTCACTCCTACATGCTCAAATCTTGAGATGACTTCCTACCTACAGAGGAAACATGACAGAGAGAGAAATGCTTATTTCTAGATCACTTCAAACAGGATGTTGACCCTGAGGGCTCTGAAATCAAAATTTTCTACTTATTTTTTATATGAAGAACTGTGAATGAGGGAAAGGAATGTCACACAGAGAAGCTCTGCATAGAAGCCAGGTTGTTCAGACCTCCACTTGGTCTATTCAACAGATCTGTACATATAAGTGACACCCCCACAGGGTACCACAGATGACAAAATAAATTGATATCCTGAGCCCAACGCTGGCCAGGCTTGCCCCAAGAACTCTCTTCTACCTGACTAGCCTTGATATTCAACCCAACCTCAGTTTCGGGGGGTGGGGGGAGGTGGCACTAGGGATGAAGCCTAAGACATTCACCCTGAGCTCACCCCCAGCCCATTTTGATAGTTAGATAAGGTCTCACTAAGCTGCTACTTAGTTAGCCAGACAGGGCCCAATCCTCCTGTTTCAGCCTCCGGAAGTGCTAGAACTACAGCTCTGTGCCATCAGGCCCATCTTACTCCCAGATCTTACACCTGCTCTCTGATCACTGTGGCCACTGAAGGCCCTGATCCCTAGCTTTGCAAGACCTAGTTTTGTTTCAGCAGTCTCAATGCTATTTCGGTTTGTAAGAAAGATACTATTTGTTTATAAAAGACAAGAGTTTCACTCTGGTGCCCAGACTGGCTACAAAATTCTGGGCTCGAGTGATCCTTCTGCCTCGGCCTCCCCAGTAGCTGGGACTCCAGGCACATGCCACAGCACCCAGCTTCCATTAGAGTTCCAAAGAAATACATGGCCCAAAGCAGCATTTGTCCACTGCTGCCTCCTGCCACCACCCCAGGGATGAAACCCTAGACCTCGCGCATGCTAGGTCTATCACTAGCTATGCTCTTGGCCTCCATGGCATTTGTCTTCTAGTTGGGCTCCCTTATTTCAAATCATTTTGCATGCTGGCCTCTTTAAATCACACTCCTAGAAAGAAAGAGTACATCCAAATTCCCCACTGCATTTGCTGAGTATACATTCCTGGCCTTTACGGACCCCCAACATCTACCGTGAATCTACCAATTCCAACACCTCTTCCCCAAATCACAGCTTCCCCATCTTAACTCCCTACCACACAATAATCCCTCCTTCTCTCTCAAAGATACCCTTGATGTCACACACACACACACACACGTGCGCGCGCGCGTGCACCTCCAAATTATCTCTTCACCAGTGTCCTGTTTCTCCGAATGTCCCATGAGCACTTGGAAAGCTGGGACCTTCCTTCCTATTACGCTCCCCTGCCTTGAATACGAGCTGCTTCAAAACTGAACTAAGGGGGCAGGGAACTGAGAAGGAAGTGGACATCTAGAAAGTGACAGGAAATTAAACAATGTGGTCTGAACAGTTACAGTAACTACAACTTCCAAGTGCATAAGAGCGTCTCGGAATATGGATGTTAACCAACTGTGATCTCTGTTACACACCAAATGCCACTACAAGACATCAGGTTGAATAAAGAGAAGACCATTCTGACCATAAAGGACATGAAATGTCCAACTAGAGTCTGGGGAGGACGTAGCTCAGTGGTTAGAGTGTTTGCCTTGAATGCATAAGGCACTGGGTTGGAATCCCCAGCACCACATAAAAATTAACCAGGCATGGTGGTGCATGGCTACAGAGGGGCTGAGGGAGGGCAACTGCCATGAGTTCAAGACCATCTTGGGCTACAGAGTAAATTCAGGACCAGCTTGGACTAGACAGAGAGATCCTGCCTCAAAAACAAAGTGCAACTGGGAAATACTTAACTTGCAAAACAAACTTCATGTTAGGCCAAAGTCAAGGAACTTCAAGTAAATCACAGGCAACTGAAAAAGATTCACGTAGGGAAAGTGTCCAGGCGATTCAAAAAGACAAACTAGACATCAAGGCCAGGTAGAGGGGTCATTAGTCATGTCATTCACCCCACAAAAACTGAAGCCAACTGGCAAGTTCATGAAAACAGTTTTGAGATTGTATCTTATACCGACTACAATAAATAAAATAATGCCGTTGACAAAGAGCCTTTGAATAAGGAAGTCCCTGGAATGGGCTTCTATTTCCACTTTTACTTTCCCTGTTGACCAAACACTTGCACTCTCTCTACAAAAAATCTTTCCTTTTTCTACCTTGAGCTTTCCAACTGGGTGGCAGCTGCACTGCCTTGAGGAAATAAGGAGGAAAGCCGGAGCAAAGCCTAGCGGGACCGCCTCGGGTGACAAGTGAGAGGGCATCCAGCCTTTGCCAAGGGGCAGCAGTGGGAGGAAAGCTTGGGACTTCAAGGAAAGAGAAGCCAGGACGACGGGCAGAGAGCAAAGAGGTCCGGGAAGTGAAGAGGTCAAGGAGGACTGCGGAAAGGTGAAAACCGGAGTCCTGAGCTCGTTTCCTTTACTCTACCTGTATCTGCAGACCTAATCTAAGTGTCTTTCCATTAATAACTCGGTTTCGATCCCTGTAACAATTTTAAGCAAGGAAATTACCGTAATCCCCATTTAACACATGAAGGTTTGCTTGTGAGAGGTGAAACTTGCCTAAGGTTGTCCGGCTCATCAAAAGCCACTTCGGGAAGAGAGCCCTCAATTCGGGGTCACATCCTCTAGGCTGTGCCACCTGGGAATCGCTAGCAAGAAATCTAAGACTTGCTCAACTTACTTGAAGGGTTCCTTGCGAGGCTCCAATAAGTAGCTATAGGCTTTACTGGTCATTATCAAATTTTATCTCACAAAGAAAGGGTATGTGGTGAGAAGTCACTACACAATGTGACTGTGGCATGGCCATCGGAGTGCACGTACACACCTAGGCTCCAGGGTACAACACGTTGCTCCTGGTTACAAACCTATTAATAATACAGCAAGTTACTGTATGAATCCTGTAGGCAACGCAATAGAATAATATTTGTGTATCTAAATTTATATAAACATAAAAAAGGAACAGTAAAAACACTCAGCAGTTAGGAATTTTTCAGCTCCATTATAAATTAATGGGACTGCTGTCACATATCCAATCCCCCACTGACTGAAAACATTACGTGGTACACAACTGACTGTAAAGATGTGCCCATCCAGTCTCTCACTACCTCGCTGTCCCTGTTCTCTTCTTCCTTTCAGAATAGAAGATGGACACCCTGACCTGGTCATTAAGATTTTTTTTCCAGCACTAGGGATCAAACCCACTGAGCTACACTCCCCAGCCCTTCCTATTTTAAAAAAATTTGAGACAGATTCTTGCTAAGTTGTGTGTGCTGATCTCGAACTTGGGTTTGTTCTGCATCTCCTGCATTAACCTTCCAAATAGATAGGACAACGGGCATGCTCCACCGTGCCCAGCTCCACTGACACTTCAGGCAGGCTACTTACCCTGTTTGGCCTGTACCTCTACCCCCCAATATAAGGCAGACCATAGCATCTCTACCTGAAGTAGGTCTTAAGCTATCTGCTTGAAGTGCTGAGCATAGAACCCATGGCTTTGCACTTGCTAGGCAACACTCTACCACTAAGCTACACTCTCAGTACTAAATATTCTCAAGTAAATAAATCAATGAGTTTGTATTGTATCATATGAAATCGGTGCACACTTGTTATCCCAGCACTTAGGAGACTGAGGCAGGACGACAGCCATGAGTTCAAGGTCGGCCTGAGCTACACACAGTGAGTTCAGGACTAGCTTGGACTGCGAAATAAATAAATAGATAAATAAGTAAATAAAAGTGACATTATTCATTTGAAGCATTTTATACTCTAACCAGCTCACAGCCCCCACTACTCGCTAGCCCTTCATCCCACAAAAGAGCAGACAAGAGACAGTGGCACAAACCAGCATACATCCCATTCCATTCTCCACGCCTCCCTACCAGCACACACGTGCTCAGCACTCCCCTCCCCGCCCATCCACACCCAAAACCTGGGCAGCAATGACTGTGCTAGCATGGGCGCAACTTAAAGCCCACAGGACAGTGGGACTTCAACAGGAAAAGAGCAAGTAACAGCCATCCTTCTGCAGTAAGAAAAGCTCTGTCGGGTGATGGCACAAGCCTATAATCTCAGCTACTCAGGAGGCTGAGGCAGAGAGAGCGCAAACTCAAGGACAGCCTAGGATACTCAGTGAAACTGCCTCAAAATTTAAAGATAAATAAACAAATAAGGGATGGGGATGTAGCTCAGTGGTAGAGCGGTTGCCTAGCAAGTATAAAAGCTCTAGGTCCAATCCCCCACATCGCAAAAAAGAAAAGCCACAGAATAGAACCTGTTCAATGCCCTCACAGAGAGTCTTATTATTCTATCATTATAGATAGCTGAGGAGCAGAAATCACACCACCTCCTGGAGCTGGCATCCTCAAGAGGACCACATGCCTCCATCTTAGGAAGGCTACGAGCTAAGATCTTCCTGAAGCTCCCCTGTTTTCCCTTTTGGAGATTCCTTTATGATGTGGACATTATATCTCCTTGGATGTTGGAATGACATACAATATTGGCTTTTGAAGTGATCATAATCCCGCCTGGTTCTGTGAAAACACCGAGGACCCAAGCAAGAGGAGAAGGCTTTACTTTCAATATAAGATGACAACGGAATCTCCCACAACTCAATTTTGAGAAATTCTTCATATTCAGCTCTTCCTAGTGATAGATTGAATTATTAGAGTAAAATTCCAGCCTAGATAAGAAATAACATAACTGTTTAGCCTCCTGGCAAATTACATTCAGCACCCACTCTCTCAAGATGACAAATACCAAATCTTTCAAGCAGAAAAATCTTCTAAAGCAGCAAGCCAATTGTGCAATGCAGCAAGTAGCACAAGGAGACGACTGGCCCCCCACGTCTCTGCAGCAAAAACTCGGAACTTATTACCCTAACGCAACATGACTCATACGCTAACTACCACCGGTTCTGAAATTGAATCTTCCTTGGAAGGCCACCAATATCTGACCTTGATAAAGCCATAAATTTCACAAGGACCATCTCTCTTCCTTTCTCAAATGCCTGTTATCACCTTGCCCAGTTAATACACCACATAAAAACAGGGCAGAAGTGTAAGACTAATCACTTTTCCAATTTCCCTCTATCATCATAAATCAAACTATACTACTCCTTCTAATACAATATTCAAACATCATTTACAAATAGGTGGAATTGGAAGTTCGGGAAAGTATGACAACTTGACAAATCACAAGAAGGCAGCGCCCAAGGTGACTGAGTTTCCTACATTAAGCCAGTTATAGTCTCCTAATTCTCCCTTTCTGCCAGATATTAGACACTCCACAAATCCTTATAACAGCGGTGCCGGGTCGGTACTGTTACTCACATTTCATTGATGTGAAAACTGAGAGCTTAAGGACTATGTTCAGGGAAGAAGTGTAGCTGCCATTCAAGCCTGGGTGTATCTTATTTCCAAGCCCAGGAACTTAGCCTGGAGTATGGCTCAGCGGAAATGCTTGTGCTTAGCATGCTCAAGGTCCTGGGTTCGATCCTCAGCACCTCAAAAACAAAACAAAATCTATGCACTTTCTACTACTGCCTTGCCAGCCAAAGTGTGTTCCATACATCAACGACATTGGAATTAACTGAGTCCTGTTAAACATGCAAATTCTGCCCCACCACAGAATGACCACATTAGAATCCTCATTTCACCAAGATCGTCACACCATTTGTGGGCACCATACCATCCTTCCTCTGCAAATGTTACTACCATGATCCCTTCCAACAGATCAGCGGCTCTCCATGTGGTGGCAGAATGGAAGGACGAGAGAGAAAAACGATTTATAGAGACTTTTTCTTTCTTTTTTTAATTTTGAGACCACTCCTGCTAAGTGGCTAAATTACCTAATCTGAACTCTAATTATGATCTTCTGCTTCAGCCTCCCAGAGTGCTGGGATTACAGGCATGCACCCAATGCCCAGCTATTAAATATATTTTCAGTTGTCCCAACAGTGGCAAGGGAGTGGGATGATAATGGGATTGAGTGGGGAGAGGCCAGAGATCTTGCTGAACATCTTCTGATGCTCAGAGCCACTATCTAAAACAAAACATTACCCAGCCGAAATGCTAGCAATGCCAAAATTGAGAAACCCTGCTCCAGCTGATCATACTGTCCAGTATCAATCATTAGGTGTGGGGATAATTTATGGAAAAAAAAGGAAAAGAGTTTTCTAGTAAAATTATGACCAAAGAACCTGGGGCTGGTAGTGCAATCCTGTAATCTCAGTGCTCTGGGAGGCTGAGGCAGGGGCACTGCAAATTCAAGCCCAGCCCGGAAAATTTACTGACTCAGCAAGACCCTGACTCAAAATCAAAATGAAAATATGGGCTGGAAATGTAGCTTAACAGAAAGGGCTTGAGTTGGACCTCCATACTCAACCCTTTTCCCCAAAAAATATCACAACTGAAGAAATGTCATACAAAAATCCTTTTCTGGGCTGGAGGAATAGTTCAGCAGTTAAAGCACTTAACTTGCAGGTGCAAGGCCCTGAGTTCAATTCCCCTGCACCATATAAAGCCAGGCATGGTGGAGGTGCACGTCCCAGCATTCAGGAGGCCGAGGCAGGAAGATTGCCATGAATTCAAGGCCATCCTGGGCTCCACAGTGAGTTTCACGTCGGGCCTGAATTACAGAGCAAAACCCTGTTTCAAAAAACCCCAAAAAACTCTTTCCCTACAGGTCAGTCTCTCACACTCTCTCGTAACACTTACCAAATATGAGATTTGGCCAGAGCTCAGAGAACTACCGCCCACTGGACAAATGCAGTCTGTCATCTATTTTTATGCAGTATGAGCTAAGAATGAGTTTTACATTTTTAATGGCTAAAAAAGGATTCCCCCCATGATAAATGTAATCATTAGGTATTGCAAACATATACCAACAAAAATAATAATTATGAGGAAAAAAACCAACCAAAGCACCCTTACTTGTTAAGATATAATTTACCTCTCAACACATATTTAAGTGGGATCGTCAGTATTTTTAGTAAGGCTCGAGAAATAGCCCAGTGGTTAAAGCACTTGCCTAACAAGTGCTACTCAATACTAAGTACCCAAGTTCAATTCCCCAGCACCACATAAGCAGAGAGTGGTGACATGCACCTGTAAACCTATAATCTCAGCACTGAGGTAGGAGGATTGTCCTGAGCCCAAGGCCAGTCTGGGCCCCATGAGGAGTGCAGAATCAGCCTGGACTACAGAGCAAGACTGTGTCTCAAAAAAAAAAAAAAATCTGTGCCAAGTCCCAGGACATGAAGATTTAGCCCTGTATTTTCTTCTAATCCGAGTTTTACAGTTTTTGCTCATACATTCATTTTGAGTTAATTTTTTGTGTATGTCATGAGTTACGTAGGTACTAAATTTCATTCTTTTCCTGGTAGTCATCCTGTTTTCTGCGGGCCATTCCTTGAAAAGACTACTCATTTGCTAAAAAAACTGTCTTGGCACTCTTGTCAGGACCAGCTGATTGTAGATGTGCAGGTTCATCCTGGAACTTTCAATGCTCATCCGCCAATTTGTGTCTGCCCTCATGCCAGCAGTGCACTGGTCCGCTGATCTGGGCATCTGCCACCACGCCAGCACCTCACAGTTCTGATTATGGTTGTTTTGTATTAAGTTCTAAATCTGGGAAAAATGAAT
>PVKB01001582.1:353516-390417 GCA_004027205.1 Ctenodactylus gundi
TTTTTTTTTTTTTTTTTTTTTTTTTTTTTTTTTTTTTTTTTTTTTTTTTTTTTTTTTCAAATTTTGAGACAAGCTTTTGCTAAACTGTCTAAGCTGGGCTCAAACATGTGATCCTCTTGTCTCGGCCTCCTACATGGCTAACTACAGATGTGTGCCACGATACATAAAAGGGGCTTTTCTGTCGTTCTGAGGACAGAATATGGAAACCTGCATGCTAGGCAAAAGCTCTACCATTAACTGTACCCTGGCCTAAAGTTTTATATCTTTTGATGTTTTATAAAAGGAATTTTAATTTCATTACTAGATTGTTCACTGCAAGTGCACAGAATTACAATTCATTACAAGTGTATATTGGTCTTTGAGCCTATACCTTGACTGAACTCATTAGTTTTCTCTTTTTTATTAATTCCTCAGGGTCTGTATACAAGACCACGTTACCTGCAGTTTTACTTCTCTCCTTCCAGTCCAGGTGCCTTCTACTACACTTTCTCGCCTACCTTCTCTGGCTAGACCCTCCAGCACAATGCTGAAGCAGTAACAGTAGGTCACCTGGGCATCTGCTCAGTGGTAGGACACTTGTTGCTCAAGGCCCTGAATTTAACCCCCAGCACAATCAAACAAACAAGAAACCTAAACTAAAGAGTGGTTGTCCTTCTCTTGCAATTTTGGGGTAAATATATCGTCTTTAAAACACACACACACACACACACACACACACACACACACACGACATTTATCACATGCTTAGCCAAGGGAGTATTAAGGTCCATACTGTCTTTCATCATTAAGTATGATGTTAGCAGCAAGTTTTTCATAGCTGCTGTTTATCAGGTTAGAGAAGTTCCTCCATGGGGTACCTACTCGGGTCCTCTCTTGGCTTCCTGGCCAAGAGCTTTTTTCCTTTCTTTTCTCTCCAATGGACACCTGCCCGGGTCCCTTCTTGGCTTCCTGGCCACGAGCTTTCTTTTTTTCCTCTTTTCTCTTTGATTTGGGTCCTCTCTTGGCTTCTTGGCTGAAAGCCTTTCTTTTCTCTTTTTTTATTCAATAAATTTGCTAGGTTAAAAAACAAAAAGAAGGTTCCTTTATGTTCCTAGTTGGTTGTTATTATCGTTAAAAACATGTTGGATTTTGTCACACACTTTTTCTGTCTCTAATGAGATATTTGCTTATCTATTGACCAGAGTGTTATATTATTTACATCAACTGATATTTCAAACGTTAAGCCAATTTTATACTCCAGGAATAAATACCACTTGTTCATGGTACACAATTCTTTTTTCCTTCTTTCTCTTTTCTTGCTTTTTTTTTTTTTTATTTTGAGACAAGAATCTTGCTCTGTAGCCCAGGCTGGTCCTGAACTTACAATGTAGCCCAGGCTGGCCTTGGAGTCATAGCAGTGATCCTCCTGACTCAGCCTCACAAGTGCTGGGATTACAGGCGTGTGCCACCATGCCCAGTTTTATGCGGTGCTAGGGAATCAAACTCAGGGCCTTGTGCCGGCAACTTCTGTGCCATTCCTCCAGACCCGAATTCTTTTCCTGTACTGCTGGATTTGGTCTTCTAGTATGTTTGTCAAGGATTTTGTTTCCTCGTTCATAAGAAATATTGGGCTATAACTTCCTCTTCTTGTGATGTTCTTATCTGGTGTTAGTTACCAGTGTAAAGCTCCTCTCATAAAAATTATTTCAGAAATGTTCTCCAACTTTTTAATAGAGTTTGTGAAGAAATATTTAATTCTTCTTGAAATGTTTTTTCCCCCATTTTATTGATATGTATACGTGCAAAATTTCATCTTGAAATGTTTGATAGATTTCTGTGGTGAAGCCATTTAGATCTCTAATGTATAGAGCCTAAACTGTGCTTTATAGATTTTTTTCTTTTTTTTTTTGAGACAGAGTCTCACTCTGTAGCCCAGGATGGTCCTGAACTCATTATGGTGTCCAGGCTGGCCTTGGACTCAGGACAATCCTCCTGCCTCAGCCTCCTGAACACTGTGATTACAGGCATGCACCACCACACACGGCTTATGCGGTGCTGGGGAAATGACCTCAGGTACTTAGCACTTGACATAGTGCTTTGCTAGGCAAGTGCTTTCACCACTGAGCCATTCCTCCAGCCTCTGTAAACTGTTTTTAAAATTACTAATTCAACATCTCCACGTGTTATTCACGTGAAGGGCCTCTCTTCTTGAGTCAGTGGTGGCAACCGATGTCTCCCCAGGCATCTGGCTGTCTCACTCAGTTTATGTGATCATTCGGCATCAGCTGCCACTTTTCTGTTTCATGCCTTTTTGCATCCCTCCTCTCCTCCTCCCCCCCCCCCAACCTTCTTTTAAGAAAATATTTCAACGATGTATTACATTTTTAATGATGGTTTCACTGTATCTTTAGACAGTTATAACTGGTCCTAGTGCTCATATAATACTAAATTACCAGTTATAACTGGTCCTAGTGCTCATATAATACTAAATTATCAGAATAAACTTCAGATTTAGTTCGAGATAAACAGATACTTTACTCTGATCATAGTTCCATCCCTTCCCCTCTTTGTCGACTATTGTTCTACACATACATCTTCTAACTCACGCATCAGGTGGCTGCTTGTGACAATCGCCACCTCCCCAACCATAGTCACTTCCTTAAATCATTCTAGCTTGGTGCCTACTCATCTCACTTCTGCTGTCACTGACAAACCTATTCTATACATGTTATATTTCTTATAAGATCCACAGTATGTTACGTGCATATTCTTATATCAGCAAAGAGGAAAAAAAGTGTTATCTTTAATAATTACATGATTACCTTTACCAATGCTTTGAATTTCTGCAGGCACCTGAATTGCTGTCTGAGCTCATCTGCTTTCAGCCTTAGTATTCTTTTCTTTCCCGTTTTGTCTGTATCGGAAGGCAGGTCTTCCAGCAGTAAACATTTCCAATTTCTCTTTACCCATTACGTTTTCATTTCACCTTTACTTTGAAATGATCATTTAGTCGATATACAGTTTAGTCTTTTTAGATATATTATTATTTTGGAGAGGTAAGAGTGTCCTGAGGACTGAATCCCAGGTCTATGAAGTGAACTATATCCCCAACCCCTTATTTATTTATTTCTGTAGTACTGGAGGATTGAACCAGAGCCTTGACATGAGCTACATTTCCAGTCTTCTGTTTTATTTTGTTTGAAACAGTGCTTTATTAAATTACTAAACTGCTCATTGTGATCCTCCTGCCTCAGCCTCCCCATAACTCTGGGATGACAAGAGTGTGCCACCATATACTTCTCTGTGTGTGTCTGTATGCGTGCGCATGCACACGTGGTACCGGGCACTGAGTCCAGGTTCTTGGCACTGAGCTACAGCCTCACCCCATTTTTTATTTTTGCTTTTCATACAAGGCCTTATTAAGTCACTAAATTGCCCAGGATGGGCTTGAATTTACAATCCTCCGGCCTCCCACACCTCTAGGATTACAGGACTATGCCACCACGCACAGCTCGAGGATTCTTGGTTGAGATTTTTCTTCAGGCATTTTGTTATTTTTGCTGTTGTTGTCATCTTAAGACAAGGTCTCACCTCTGTTTATGTTGTCCAGGCTGCCCTCAAACTCCTGATTCACCTGCCTTAGCCTTAGGAGAAGTTGGGACTATGGTGCCTACCAGCACACCCAACTCTGAGCACTTTGTGTACGTGACCCCACCGCCTCTGGCTTCTAGCTTTATTTTATTTTATTTTTTCAGTATATGTGCTGCCAAAGTGAGCATTTATTTTACTTTTTGAGACAGGGTCTCGCTCTATAGCCCAGGCTGGTCCTGAACTCACTACGGAGCCCAGGCTGACCTTGGACTCAGGGCAATCCTCCTGCCTCAGCCTCCTGAGTGCTGGGATTACAGGCCTGCACCACCAAGCCCAGTTTATGTGGTGCTAGGGAATCAAACTCGGGCACTTAGCGCTTGCTAGACAAGCAAACTTTAACTGCTGAGCCATTCCCCAGCCCCTAGCTTCTAGCTTCTCATGAAAAGTCCTTGGTGATCTTACTGAGGTTCCTTCCAAGTGATGTGTCTGTTCTCCTCCGCACACCTTCAAAATTTTCTTCCTGTCTTCTTTAGTATTTTTACTAGAAAGCGTCTTTTGTGGGTCTCTGTATTTACCTTCTTTACAGTTCATTAAGCTTTCTGAACAGGGATTTGGTTTAAAAAAAATCGGGGAGGTTCAGCCATCCTTCTTCCAAATTTATTTTGCTCCTTTTCCTCTCCTAATATCCCCACGATATGTAGGCAGGCTCTGTTCATTTCTCTCCATTCTTTTTTTCTGCTCTATTCTTCAGTTTGCCTAGTCTTTATCAATCACAATTTAATCAGCTCACAGTTCTTCTGGTAACACACCATTTAGTCCCTCCAGTGAACTTTCCTTCCAGTTACTGTACTGTTAATGCCAATGTTTTAATTTGGTTTTCTTTTATAATCCTTATCTCTTAACTAGTAATTCTCCACTCAATTCAACAGCATCACGATACCTTCCTTTCCACCTTCACCACGATGCTTCTCTTAAACTCTGTGAATGTATTTATGAGTGACTAGTGTGCCAGGCATGGTGGCACACAGCTGTAATCCCAACTACTCAGGATGTGAATTCAGGAGGATCCCAAGTTTCAGACCAGCCTGTGCAACTTAGTCAGACTCTGTCTCAATACTTTTAAAAAGGCTCAGTGGTATAGGGCCACAAGGGCCAAATTCTGCTACCCAAAAAAATGACCTGTTTTCTCTCACAGGCAATTTCAACTGCTAACTTTTTTCCCCATTGAATAGGTCATACTTGCCTACTTCTCTATACAGTTCCATTTTTGTTAGAATTTGGACATTTCAGATAATGCATTACAGCCACTCTAGCATCCTTTCCTCAGGACTGATTATCTTAATGAAATCTATTTTTTTCTCCATATGTTAAGGGATATGATATTCTCTGTCAGGGAGGTATACCTTTGGGTATGCCCATGATCACCTTGGAATGACAGTGGTTTTACAAACTTCTTTAAGCCGGGTGTGGTGGCACGCGCCTGTAATCCCAGCACTCAGGAGGCTGAGGCAGGAGGACTGCCGTGAGTCCAAGGCCAGTCTGGGCTCCATAGTAAGCTCAGGACCAGCCTGGGCTACACAGTAAGACCCTGTCTCAAAAAAAAACAAAGGTCTCTTCTTTCTAGAGACCACCTATAGCTGTGGCTTATAGTTCATTGTTTAAAAAAAAAATCCTGAGTCAGAAGTTGCTCTACAAATTAATCCTATCAAATTGTAGCTGTTTTGAGGGAACTGTTTCTGTTATCAATGTTTGATATTAGTTCTGACTACCATTCTATAACAGATCACATAATAGGTTCTACCATTTTTATTGTTGTTTGTTTTCTTTTGAGGCAAAGTCTTGCTCTACAGTCCAGGCTGGCCCAGGCTAGCTTCAAACGCACAGCATTTCTCCTGCCTCAGCCTCCAGTGCTGTGATTACAGGGATGAGCCACCATGTCCAGTTTAGGTGGTGCTGCAGAATCAAACCCAAGGCCCTGTGCTTACTTTAATGACTGAGCTATGTCCCCAGTCCCTGCTGTCTATCTAGTTGCCTCTCACTAAAATAATCTGTTGTTCTCAACCCTGAGTCATGAACTTCTTCACATAGTATTGCAATGAGTTACTTCCTTTGGGAAAAGTTCTGGGGCAATGTGGGTTTTTGGTTTTTGTTTGGTACTAGGGATTGAACCCAGGACCTCTCAAGCACCGAACTATACTCTCAACCAGAGCTACCTGTTTTAAAATGTGCGGCTCTCCTCAAGCAAAATCCTGAGCCAGCCTGGCTGCAGTAATCCCAGTTACCCTGAAGGCTAAGTCAGGCAGGAAGATCACAAGTTTGAGACCAGCCTTGGCAACTTCACAAGACAATGCCTCACAATAAAAATTTAAAAAGGGTTGGGGATATAGCTCAGGGCTCAAAGGGTTCAATCCCCAATACTAGAGGGTAGGTGTGGGAGGAATCTCTGAGCCAGGGACTCAAAATGGAGAAGGGTTCCACGGCAAGCTTCTCTTTGAATGATACATCCCACTCTAGAACTAAGCATTTGATAGAGAGGGATGGAGGGAGGGGACATCACACCTGCCTGAAGTTACAGTTTGCCTCCACCACTTTGTAACTACCACCTCACAAAGTGAGCAAGAGTAGTTGGGCTCTCAGTTACTTCACTATGGCCTTTCCTGTTTCAAAAATAGGGACTAAGTGGAAGAAAAGTCCCCAATTAGCAGGGCATGGTGGCACACATCTATAATACTAGCCCTCTAGAAGTTGGGGCAGAAGGATCACAAGTTTGAATCCAGTCTAGGCAACTTAACAACTCAGTGAGAACTTATCTCCAAATTTCAAAAAAATTAAAAAGAGTATGGAGAAAATTTTGTATGAAGGTCTTGAGTTCAATCCCGAGTCCAGTACTGACCAAAAGAAAAAAGAAAATTTCTTCTTTCAAATATACTCACCCAGAAATTAGCCTCAAACAGCATTGCCTCCTTCTTTCCCTACCAAATTTTCATAAGTTTTCTTGAAAAGTTGTTTCATTTGCCAATTACCCTTTGGGCCATTTCCAAGGAGTCTACATAGGTGTGTTTAGTTTTAAATAATTTTCAAGCCAGGTGCAGTGGCATATGTTTCTAATCCAGCTACTTGGGAGGCTGAGTTCAGAGGACTGCAAATTCGAACCCAGCTCAGGTAACTTAGTGACATTCTGTCTCAAAAAATAAAAATAAATAAATAACAGGGCTGGAAGAATGGCTTAGCTATTAATGCTCCTGCCTAGCAAGCTCAAGGCCCTGAGTTCGATTCCCCAGGACCACATCAGCAGGGCACGGTGGCACACACCTGTAATCCCACCATTCGGGAGGCTGAGGTAGGACTGCCTTGAGTTCAAGGTCAGCCTGATCTTCATAGTGAGTTCAGGACCAGCCTGGACTACAGAGCAAGACCCTGCCTTTAAATAAATAAATAATGAAAGATAGCTGCAAGTGTAGGTGCAGCATCCCTGGGTTTAATTTCTAGCACTGAAAATAATAACAATTTTCACTTTTTTGTTATGTTTTGTTGAGACATCTCTCTCATTTTGTAGTCCAGGCTGGTACTGAACACAGTGATGACCTTAAACTCATGGCCCTCCTCCTGCCTCAGCCTCCTGAGTGCTGGGATTACAGGCATGCACCACCATGCCCAGCTTTATGTGGTGCTGGTGGATAGAATCCAGAGCCTAAGCAAGTGCTCTAATCACGTAACTATCCACGCAGCTTCAATTCTCATAAGCTTTATGGGAGGATGAATAAGCTGAGTTCCTCATAGTCATGTGAGAAGTTGATCTCGTCTAAGGACTGTGTTACACCAGCACAGCTAAAGAGCTGAGCAGTTCCACCAGAGACCCTACGGCCTGTAAAGATAGACTCTCGGCCCATAAGAAAGTTCACCAACCCACTTAGGTCACTACTGTCAATGCTGGTGGTCCATGAACCATGCTTTGTGAAGCAAGTAAAAACCAAAATCTTTAAGTACTCTGTAGACACAGGAGGATAGAAAGGGGGATTCTTTAAAAAAAAAAAAATGCTCCCAATGACCAACATGGAAGTCTTCTGCGACCTCTAGTCAGGAAGAAGTGTGTGTGGATTTCTCCCCACAAATAACCAACCAATCGATTCTTTTCAATAGCAAACACCAGCTGGATAGTCTCTAATTCAATTCAATTCTGATGGGATCTGCTCAAAGTAGTGTCAGACACCACAGGCTGAAGGCTCAGTCCCACAGGACTGCACCCACTTTTGATGCCAATCACAGCCTCAGGTCGATTTACCTGTGCTCTGAGCAATTAGCTATAAATCAGCATCCCCCAACCCTTCTTTCTGAGTTCAAATAATTTACTACAGCCAAGTCACAGAACTCAGGGAAACAATTAATGTCTACCTATTATAATGGTTATTACAAAAGTCCAAGAAGAGACGTGTACAGCAAGGCACGTGGAGACATGCACAGGGATTCCATGCCTTCTCCTGTGGTGCCAACACTCCAGGAGCCGCCACGTGCTCAGCTACCTGGCAGCTTTCCAAACCCTGCCCTTCTGGGGGTTTGTGGAGGCAACATTCCTTCAGCTCCTTTCCGCTCCTCCAGATCAGGGACAGAGCTGAAAAACCCCACCCCTCTAAACACATCCCTGGCTACCTAGAGCTTGACAGCATTAGCATACAAAAGGAAGCTTATCGCTTTCAAGATTCCAAGGATTTTAGGTGCTCAAAGCTCGAAACCAGACCAAATATGTATTCCACAATGGCAAAAGGGAACTACCTCCTTGGGAAGTCGTGAGGGTTAAAAATCTGACAACTGGCGCAAACTATTCAACAATGATAGCTTTTATCATCATGCGGGGGGAAACTGTACAGAAAGTTTAAGGTGCAATCTCTTTTTTTTTGGCTTTTTTTCCCCACTCTGGAAAAAGGAAAGACGTATACTTTCCAATAAACGAGAAATAACTTTTAATATCTCAACAACATTGCCTAATGAGAAACTCCCTGAACCTTGAGCCTGACAGTGTAAAGCCGAATTCGCCACCACTGAAGCCTCCAGTCCCTTCCAATAACAATAAATGAAACAACCCACAGGAAGTGTTACGCTGAGGAGCCCCGTTTGGAAAAGCGGCAATTAGCTTAAACTTGTGGATCTGGGCCTAGAAGGCTCCTTCCGGTTCCAGGCGTCCGTGCCCAAAGGAAGATTTAAAGAGAATCCCTCCAGCTTACACCTCGCCTGTCACCGTGGCAAAGGTGCTCGGACGGGTGCCAGTTGCTCGCCGGGGACAGGCGGGCAGAGACGCCGCGGGGCTCCCCCTGGCCGCAGCCCGTCGGGGATGCCAGCCTGTTACCTCGCAATTGAACTCCATCTCGGCGTCCATGGTGACGATCCGCACAGTGAACGTCTTGGGCTGCTTCCTCTTCAGCGAGCTGAAGCTCATGCGGGAAGCGATGGCCCCGGCCATGGCGCGGTCCTCAGGCCCGGGACCCTCTCACCCTAAGGCCTGCGCTCTGGACCTCTTAGCCTCCCTGGAAGAGCAGCCCAGGCCTCAGGGCCACCATGGTGGTCGGCCAGCCGGCCCAAGAGCGATCCGGGCTGCGTGGGTCCCCAGCGGCCAGCATGGGCCGCAAGGACCCTGCCTGGGAACGGAAAGAAGAGTTGGGGGCAGGCCCTGAACCGTGGCGGGGAGGGGACGCGAGCCGGGACGGGCAGGGCGGAGGCGGCCCAACGCTCCGGCACTCGGGCGGAGGACGCCCGGGACGTCCTGGAACGGTGAGCCTAGACAGCGCCGACCCAGACTCCGGGCGCCTCTCAGTGGCCGACGGGGGTCGCGGGGCCGTGCGGTAGCCGGGCGCGCACGCGCGCGCGTGGCTGTCACCGTCTCGCTCCGCGCGCCCGCAGAAATCGTCCCCTCCCAGTTGCTTGAAGTCGCTTCCCCGCCCCGCTCTCAGACCTCCCGAACCTTACTCAGGAGGCAACCTAATACATATCTTCCCCAGACGCCGTGATTGGCTGAAAACTCCAAAAGAGGCGGAACTTGAATCCGTCCCGCCTCCCATAGAAATATTTCACCAATTGGAAGTTGCGTGCTAACTTGAGGCCGGGACTTGTGCCCGGCGTTGAGTGGCTACAGCGGCAGTCACTCCATACTCTTTTGTTCATAAAAGTACGCCTACTTTAGCAAGACTGGTAGAGCTGGCGGAGAGCGGGGGTACCTTTCCAGGGAAACCAAGAAGAGATTGGTCCTTGGGCTTAGGAGTGTCCCCTCCCAGGTCCGTGAGGGATTGCCCTTTGCAGAAAGTACGAGCCGCGTGTAGTGCCCCAGGGGATATTCCTATATGGCACTTAATCAGTTACAAACACTGACCTCTGTCTTTCTCAAACATGTAAAAAACATTTACGAAGGCCTATTAAATTACCAGAACTTTCCCGTCGATCCTTCTACTTCTCTTTAGAACTGCAATTTACCAAAGAGAGGCCAATAATTCTAATTACTTCACGGGATGGGTGAGGAATTTAAGCGTGTTTAACATATATAAAGCTTTAAAATGGTGGAGGCAAGACTAGGTTGAATGCTACGACGTTGCTCTATCTGCAGACCAAAAAGGATGAGAAGAAAGTGAAAGCGTTTTTTCATTTTGTACTTAATAGGATTTCTGTTTTTGAGCCACATACGTTTATTTCTTAACGTCATCAAAGGTGGTTACATATTTCGGGGGACATTATACTTTCTGTACTTCTCACTGTTGCCCGGGCTAGCCTCTACTCAAGCCATCCTTATGCCTCAGCCTTCCAAGTAGCTGGAACTAGACCCAAAGGCTTCCACACCAGGTCTGGTTCAAATTTGGTTTTATAAACAGCTCTTAGTTGAGTGTGTTTTGACTGCATGATGAGCAATCCGTAAGTTTTAGCTATCCTAGCACAAGGCACCACTCTGCAGATGAAGAAATTGAGGCTCAGCAGGACAAAACCTTTTGCTGACTCTCACCCACATACGGAGAGGCAAACAAAGGTGGGAACCCAGAGACTCTTCCATCCAAAGCTTGTTTACTCTCTGTGATGCCCTAGGCGAGGCTTCCAAATGTAACTAGAGTGCTGGAGAAGTCACTAGATGCTTGCTGTCCCGGTCCTGATAGCATAAATCTTACTCCTCTCTGCTAGGAATCCTTCACTGACACACCCAGGGAAGAGACCCTGTAGGAGAACTTCACCTCCTGCATCCTGCTAGCAAATTTTCCCCGCCAAACCAATTGTTAGGGGAGTGTATTCATTTTCCACACTTCAATTCTTCCCTGCAGGTGGGAGAACAAGGCTAGATTCTCTTGTGGGCTTTCCACAGAGACAATAAATCAGACATTTAACCAGGGGTAAGAACGCTGCTAGAAAATAAGTGACTTTGGCAATCTACTGAGGAGGTGCAGAAGGAGTTGAGTCAGACAGTAGGGGCCAAAAAAATAAATGAATTAAATAACTGGAACAAACCAATGATGACCAATAACCAATAGTGGTTTATTTTTACAGAAGACTTAGTAGGTGCTAGGGACTGGACTAATTGGCAAAACACACCCAATTTAAAGTTTCCTGATGCTTAGCAAAACGAATCAAACCCAGAAAGTTAAATGGCATATAGTTTCTCTAATATGTGAAAACAAACCACAAAGAAATGTAAGAGATACAGAAAAATGTAAGAAGATGAACTTTTTGAAGAGGAAAAGGGAAAGTGGGGGAGGGATGAGAGGGAGGGAAAGAGAAAGAAATGTGATATGTAATTTTTAATAAGAAAATAAAGTTTCCCAGGAGGACATTCAAGTAAGATATGTGGTTCTAAATTTGAGAAGGGAAGACAACAAATAAAAATAGATGGGATAGAATATTGTGTGGGTACTTTGTACCACTTATATAACCCCCACACACACACACACACAATAACAATAACTTACCCCAAAAGAGATAGAAGAAGTTGGTTGGTTATTGAGTCTTGCTGTGTTGCTCAAGTTGGCCTCCAGCTCTGGGCTCAAGCAATCCTTTTTCTGAAGAGAAATAATTCAGGTGGAGCTGATTAAGACTCCACACACACAGACACCAGTTAATAAACAGCTGTTGAGGGCTGTAGGAATAGCATACCAGTTAGAATACTTGCCTAGCAAGCTCAAGGCCCTGAGTTCCATTGCCCAGCACCACATAAGCTGGGTGGGGAAGGACATGCCCATAACCCTAGTACTTGGTGAGGCTGAGGCAAGAGAATTGCCATGATTTCGAGGCTAGCTTCAGCTATATAGTGAGTTCAGGACCAGCCTGGACTACAGAGTGAGACCCTGTCTAAATAAATAAAATTTTTTGAAGGAAGAATTGAAGGACACAAGAACATGCTTACCGTCTCAGCTATGCTCTGGACAACATCTAAAGCTAGTCAGATAAGTCATGAAACGTTTTTGCAACAGATGGAGCTAGTTCACTTGTGAAAATACTAGAATCAGTCACATCCATGGCATTGTTAGGTCAGTTGACAGCTGACAGTTCTAACTTCATTCTGAAAAACTGAGCAATTTGGTTGAGTTTTTAAAACAAGTCAAAGATGGAAGACCAAACTGTGCATTTTCACCATGTTTTACTCCCATAAAGGGAAGAATACAAGTCAAGCCTGTGAAAAGTTGCACACAGTTTACAATGACAATGTTCTGTAGGAATGTCAGTGCCATCCATGGTTCACAAAATTTTGTGCTGGTCATTTTGATTTCAACAATGTTCCTTGGGCAGGAAGGCCCATCAAGATAGATGATAACAAAAGAAAGGTATTGATCGGGTCCAACCCACATTACACAATGCCAGAGATTGCAGAAACATTGAACATACATCATTCTAGCGTTCAGGAGTACCTGATGAAGCAGGGATACACAAGCAGGCTTCATACTTGGATTCCTTGTGAACTCAAAGAAGCTCATGCAGTAGCTTTTTAAAACTGTGATATGCTCAAAATGATCCTTTTGTGAAGAATCAGTTAACCAGTCATGAGTAGTGAAGTTGTTTACAACGACGTGGTACACAAATAACCTCCATCCTGATGTGATGATTTGCCTCAAACAACATCAAAAGTAGACATTCATCCGAGGAAGGTTATGCTCTCAGTGTAAGATTTTAAAGGTGTTGTCTTTTTTGAGCACCTACAGAGGAACTAGACAATCAATTCAAGTGTGTACTGTCAGCTATTGGACAGTTTGAAGGAATTCATCATCCAGAAACACTCAGAACTCATTAATCATCAAGGAGTTGTGTTCCATCATGACAATGCGAGACCACACCCAAGTTTGATCACCTGTCAAAAATTATTGGAGCTCAGATGGGCTGTGTTGTCACACCCATTATGCTTGACTGACTCTAACCAGGCAAGCTTCCACTTACTTTACTCTTCAAAACTCTGCATGTGAGGGCTGGAGAAATGGCAAAGTGGTTAAAGCATTCACCTAGCAAGTGCAGGCACTATGTTAATTTGATTCCCCAGCACCACATAAAGCCAGGCATGGTGGCACATGTCTGTAATTTCAGCACTTGAGAGGCTGAGATAGGAGGATTGCCATGACTCCAGGGCTAGGTTGGTCTCCATAGTGAGTCTGAGCTGGGCTGCCCTGTCTCACCAAAAAAAGAAAGAAAAAAATAACTCGTTGTGTGGTATAACATTCAGTTCAGATGAGGTTGTAAATCAGCACCTTGTTCAGTTTTTCACCAATAAAAAAAGGCAGGTCTTTCTATGATTGAGAAATTATGAAGCTGAAAGATGGCAAAAAGTTATATAACAAAACAGGTGATATATTGTTGATTGATCTTTGTTCTTTACATAAATAAATGACATTTTAAAAACAGAAAATTATGTCATGACTTTTCTGACAACCCCTATATTGGTTATCATACAATGCAGCTGTCAAGAGCTTTGCATGTTTTATCATTTTCAAAACTCTGTTGGTAGGCTTTTAATCATCATTCCATACATGAAGAAACTTTATCCAGTTTTCTGGATAAAATAAGGCATTAAAATAAGGTGACTTACCAAAGGTCAAAGTTGGTAGAGAAGTAATTAGCATCTAGGACTGGCTTAATCCATATCTCTCCTGACGTATATTTTGTTCCTTGCTTCTTCCAAGGTTAGGTGTTCTCAAAAGGTGGTCTCCATCCTACAGGGGACATTTGGCAATGTCTGGAAACTGTTTTGGTTGTCACAAGTGGAAGATATTCCTGATCTCTACAGGTAAAACCTAAGAGGCTATCAGACATCCTACAATTCACAGGACACCCTCACACATACAACAAAGAATTATCTAGGTCAAAGTGGCAGCGATGCCACAGGAAAAAAGCTTGCTATACAGCAATGATTCTTTCATCTTTCAAGAAAAAAAGTAATTCTATTCAAAGCAAGCCTGGGCAATCTGGCAAGATGTCATTCAAAAAACAAATACTCATCTGGCCATCGTGATACACACCTGTGATCTTAGCACTGAGGCTGTGACAGGAGAAGCACAAGTTCAAGATCAAGGTGGGCTCCTTACCTACCTTAGTGAGAATTTACCTTTGTTTTAGTTTTTAGACATTTAGTTTTCGAGGACTAGGGATATAGCTCAGTGGGAAGCTCCTGGGTTCAAGTGCCAGTACCAGAAAGAAAGAAAGAAAGAAAGAAAGAGAAAAACTCATAACCCAAATCTGAAGAAGCCAAAAAGGATCCTCCCCCACAAGAGAGTGCACGTATGTACACAATTTTAATTGTGTGTGTGTGTGTTGTTGTTGTTGAACTCAGGACCTTGTACTGAACTATGTATCCAGACATTTTTGGTTTTTATTTCTTTTATTTATTTATTTATTTATTTAATGATATTGAGCAATGAACCTAGAATCTCTGCACTGTGCTATATGTGCGGGTAATTTTCTTTATATATTTATTTATTTATTTATTTAACTTATTTTGAGAAAAAGTCTTGCAGAGTTGCTAAGTTGCCAAGGTTGGGCTCAGACTTGTGATCCTTCTGTGTCAGCCTCCCAAAGTATTAGGATTACAGGCATGCATCACCACACCTGGCTTTTTATGTTTCAGACAGGGTCTAACTTTCCAAGGCTGGGCTTAAACTTGTAATCCTCCTGCCTCAAATTCGCAGAGTGGTAGGATTGCAGGCATGTGCCACTTTGCCAGCTAGTTTTGTATGTGTTTCTGGAGATTTATGGAAAGACCCATCCAAAACACATTTGTGAGCATACTGGTCAGCTTTCTGTTACTGTAACGAAAAAATCTGAAATAATCAACTCATGAAGAAGAAAGATTTATTTTATGACAAAGTTTTGCAGGTTTAAGACCATGATGTGGCAGATTAATTGTTTTTAGGCCTATGATAAGGCAGCGTTTCATTGCAGAGGGCCCTCAGTGGGCAAAGCCATTCGCTGCCAGGCCAGGAATTGGGAGGGTTCCAATATTCCCTTCAAAGGCATCAAGCTCCACCTCTTACCAGTTCCACCATCTCCTGAAAGCACAAAGCTGGGACAAGATCTGTGTGTGTGTGTGTGTGTGTGTGTGTGTGTGTGTGTGTGTGTGTAGGGGGTGGGTGGGTATGTTTCACCTCACCCCAGTGAGAATGGCCTATATCAGGAACTCAAAAAACAACAATTGCTGATGAGGATGTGGGGGGAAAAAAGGAATTCTTCTCCATTGCTGGTGGGAATGGAATCTGGTTCAACCTTTATCAAAAGCAGTGTGGAGATTCCTAAGAAAGCTGAGAATAGGAATCCCATTTTGTCCAGCTTTGGCCTTACCAAATTCTGGTAGCCCCAGCTCCTCCAGGGCTTCCGGCAGCATCACTCCAGTCTCACACCTGTGTCTTCACATCACCCCTTTGTGGTTGTCTGACTCTGTCTAAATTTCTCCTTTAATCAGGGCATTAATCGTGTTGGCTGGGGGTCCACCCTCATGACCTGACTTTCACTTGATTATCTCTGTCAAGATCCTATCATGTTCCAAGATCCTGGAGATTAAGACATCATCTTTTTTTTTTTTTTTGAGAGGGCACAGTTCAATCCGCAGCGCGCCCTTCCGGAAGTAGGCTCTAGCAGCCATTTTTAGGCTGGAATACCTGGGGGAAGAAGCCATATTTGACAAGAACGATATTTTCTGTAAACTTCACCTGGTTCAAAATTTGGATTCCCAAACCTGTCACAATTTTATATTCCCATCCCCATGAAATGAATGTAAAGGAGGAGATGAAATACACTCACGGCTCATAAATCCACACAACCCTCTTACCGCGATTTGCCTTTGATGGTGCTGTGGTTTTTGCAAGACTGACTGCTCGCGGGCATGCTCCTAAATTCACAGCACCACCTGCCACGGAGGCAGTTCTGTCCTCTTCATCTTGTCTGTTTAACAGTGCATTATTTACTCCAAAGTTATTGGTCTGGGGGTGTGATCTTCAGGGCTAACATCTCTACTTCGTGGATGCTTCAATGATGTTGTATCAGCTTTTTGAAATGGTTTATACTAACAGTGAGTTTCAAAATCACAGCTCAGGAGTTACAAACGCTGTTCCTGGAGTCCACACCTCAGTCAAGATAGGATGTGGGTATTTTTTTCTTGAATGAAGTAGCTCTATCTTGTGGCAATAGCATAAATATATAAGAATGGCATATAATTCATTTGGCCCAATCTGGTAGCTCCCACTTGTAATCTCAGATACTCTGGAAGCCACGTGTCTTAGTTACTTTTTCATCACTGATTTAATATCCAACATCTACAACTTTAGGGAGGAAAGATTTATTTTAGCTTACAGTTTCAGAAAGTCATAGTCCATTTACAGGTGGGTGGCTGAAAAAAGGTGGAATCACAGGGTGCGGCCGCAGCTATAACCAGAGCCAGAGTCAGAGCCACAGACAGTGCTCCAGGAGACAGAGATCCTCACAGCAGTATGGCAGAACTGATACAAGTCTGTGAGGAAGGGCAGAACCAGCACACGCCCCTCTGGGTCAAGCCCTAAACATCTGCCTCTTCCAGCCAGGCCCCACCTCCCAACACTACACACTATCCATTGGTACCTGAGGCTTTTGGGGGACACTCCAGATCCAAACCACAGCACCATGGTAGAAGGATCATGTGGCTTTAAGGCCAACCTTGGCAATTTAGCAAGACCCTGCTGCAAAATTTAAGTACAATTTTTTTTAGACGATTGGGAGTGTAGTTCAATGATAGAATGCATAGATCATACAAGGCCTTATCTTCAATCCCTCATGCTAGGTGGGTGGAAAAAAATGAATAATAATAAGAATCCAAGCCCAGGAGGTTGAGGCAGGAGGATCACAAGTCTGAGCCAAGTCTGAGCAACTTAGTGACTTAGTGATACCCTTGTCTCAAAATCAAAAATAAAAGTGGGCTATGGAAGGCCTTGGACTTGAGCTCTACTACCACAGAACAAAATTTTTAAGAAAAGGGAAGAGAAAGAAAAAGAATCTATTCAGTACTTGAAATAAAGACTTCTATTGCATTTGTGTATTATTTAATTCTTCATACTTGGAATGAGGCTTTGTAATGTTTTTATGTGGCACTGTGTCAAAGTTACCTAAGTCATATCTGTATGTGATGCATAACACAGGCAAACTAAGACTTGTCTTACAGCTTATTCCCAGAGGAGATATAAAAGCTTTCTTGTCCCTGACCCTCCTGGGTGGGGTCCCAAAGGAGCCAGAGGACACCGTTCTCATGGAGCAGTAGGGCCTGAGCATAAAAGCCCATCAATAAGGAGCAGGTGACATGGCCACAGCTGCATAATTTGTCTCTTCGCTCTTCTGCAGCCTATTCAGTGATGATCTATTTGTCCTAGGGAATAGATGATGGCAGGTTTGTCCATATTTTATACTTATGAACCTACCTGCTCTCCTCTGCCCAGCGCTACTCATCTGTCTCTGTCCTGGGCTCCTTGCATTTCATTTCATGAGTGGACAGCAGGCCTTAGCAAAGAGTTATGAAGGTGGGTTCCTGGAGGCGAGCTTCAGGAAGGGAATGAGAAAGGAGAAGAGGATGGGTCTGCTCCCTGCAGAGAGGGAGGGATGGATGGGGAACGCATTCAGGAGAAAGAGACATCACGGACTTAGTGGTGACCAGGAAGGGAGCTCAGGGATGAAGGGAATGGGAAGGCTCAAGGGAGAGACCCTCGGAGAACAGAGATGGTGGGAAGCCTGCTTGTAGACATCAGCATGAATTGGGTAGGAATTGGGTTTGGTTTCAGAGCACTTACTTACCCAGCATGCTCAAGGCCCTGGATTGTATCTCCCACACAGGAAAACAAAAAGGAGAATACAGAGGGGGAAGAGGAAAAGGAGGAGGCTTGAGGAGTTGAGTCCAACCCAATAGTTAAGATGGGTCTAGCGCAGAACCTAGTTGCAATAACCAGCCTCCAAGATGACCCCAGAAGCTCTCAGATGTCATTGGCACTCACGCCCTTGTTCAGCCTACCCCCACATGGCGCAGTCCTAACACGTGCAAACAATGGGATGTACAAAAATGAGAGCATGGACTGACTCCCAAGGTCAGGCCATAGGAGTCCTTGAAGGCTCTACCTTACTCCTTCTTGGACCACTGGCACTAGGGGAGGCCATCTGCCAAGTGACAAGGACATCCGAACAGCCACTGAAAGGCTCACATGGCAAGGAATGGAGGCCTCCTGCAAATGGCCTGCACAGATGTAGCAGGTGTGTTCATGACCCACCTTGGAAGGACTCAGTCGGGCCTTTAGATGAATGTAACCCTAGGAGCACCCTGACTGCCTCCTTCTGGGAGTCCCTAAGCCAGCACTACCCCAGCTATCAATGATCCCCTACTCTGACATTATGGGGAATATGCAAGATAATCAGTGTGTCCTGTTTCTAGTTGCTAAGGGTTGAGGTAATTTATTTCATAGCCATTGGAAAGAGTTGAATTCGTTTTTGACCACAACCCCAGCAGGTGCTCAATTTACTAGCACTGTATATAACTGAGTACCATAACGAAGCCTAAACCTCCACCCTTTCAAGCAGGATAAATATAGTTACTTAAGCAAGGAAGATTCTGGGGTAGAGCAGTGAGTGTCCCTGGAAGAGCAGTCATAAATGGAATGACCAAATCTTTCAGTTCTCCTAAGACTGAGATTGTTCCTGAGACAAGGAACGTTCAAGGGTAAAACTGAAAAATTCATGGTAAGCAGAGATAAGTTGGTCCCTGTAGCCAGAGTGAAGGTGGGAACCTTGACGATAGTCCTCCAGTTGGCTACTAAACTGGGATTAGTCTGTTTTCTGTTGCTATAACAGAATACCAGTGGCTAGGTAAATGATAAGGAAAAGAAATTTATTTCTTAATAGTTCTGGGGGCTGAGGAATTCAAGGTTGGGCTGCATCTGTTGAGGGCCTTCTTGATGTGAGGGACATTCTTCTGCAAAGCCCCAAGGCAGTGTAGAGAATCATGTGGTGAGGGAAACCACAAAAGTCAGACAACTGGTTGTGTGTCCATGTGTGTGTGCACGTGTATGTGAGCCTAGCCCTGGCTAGGAATTAAACCCATGGACTCTTGCATGCTAAACACATGCACTAACATTGAGCTACGCTGGAATCAGTGGTGTAGTTCTGTAATGATAGCATTCTGGGAGGTTGAGGCAGGAAGATAGCAAGATTGAGCTAGTCTGCTCAGCTTGGCAACTTAGTAAGCCCCTGTCTTCTCAAAACTAAAAATGAACAAGGGAGTAGCTCAGTGTGAAGACCCTGGACTGCTTGATCCCTACACACACACACACACACACACACACACACACACACACACACGCACACGCACACACACCAAAACAAAGAAAATCGGGCCCCTCTAGGAGATCTGTTGCTGCATTGGGGCAGAAGGGGCTGGGTCCTTCCTATGCCTCCTATTTAATGACCACGTAACTTTACCATCCACAGGCCTGGATGTGAAAGGTATGCTCACCTCTGGTCTGAGGTGAAGTACTTCCTGGCCAAAGAGCATCTGACAGCATCAACCATGGAGTTGTAGAAAATCTGGACCTGAGGGCGAGCCCAGCCCTGCAAACGGAGGTAGCTGAGGGTCACCCTCAGGTCTGTAGAGTCAGCATTGCCAGAGAGGTTTCCTGGACAGCTCCTCTGCCCAGGGCATGGCAGGACCTGGAGCTCCATGGGACGCTCGGCTGCGTGAGCCGGGGCTATGCCTCGGCCTGTACTACATCCCGATCAGGAGAAGGGAATGGGGACATTCTGAGTTCTAATCCCCTATGCATTTCCACCTTCCGGTGCACACTTTAACGCAGAGGTGACTCCTGAGCTTCTGGGAAGGAATCTGAAGCTGAAAGGGAGCAGCAGGAAATGTCCCGCAGTGTAAAAACTAGAAGCCAGTTTGAAGCTTTAATTGTTGACCCATTACACAGATTGTCTCAAGCACTTGTGAACCAAAAGATAGAGTTCATTTACATCTTTAAAAAGGTGCTGTCAGTGACCTGATACAACTGGACACACTCACTTGATGTAGATGATGGACCTGACTTTTAGTGGGACTGGTAGCCATCTGTGAAAGCTTCTTCAACCAGTTTCTACCAAAGTAGTGTGGTTAGAATGGTAACAGGTGTCTGAGGACTACAGATTTCATAGACAACAGTTGAATTTCAGTTTTATTTTAGAAACCAAAAGATAGGAGAAAAAATAGTGATGCAAAAACTTTTTGGAGGGAGCTGAAAGATGATGGAAAAGTGGGCTCCATATTTGCAAAAAGTGCAGACTGTGCTGCATTCACCAAAACAAAAGATCAAAGATGGGTCTGCCGCAAATAATGACTACATCCAAGTTATGATTCTGATGAATGAAGCAACTAACAGTAGCAATTTAATATTGAAAAAGAGAGAATCACACAAAGACATGCATGCCCAAGCAAGGAGATTTGAGAGCTTATTTATTATACCATCTTAACAGGGGAAAAATAGGGACAGAAGGTCCTTCTGGAAGAACAACTGACTTCTTAAAAGGAATGGAGAAAAGAGTCACTTGGAGAAGCACAGGTGACTTTTGAAAGATTGTCTGTCTGTGACTCAGAATGAACAAGAAATCAAATACATTTCCCTCCACATCATATGAAAATTCCTTCCTAGAAAGCTGTGCATCACAGTATGTATATATATTATTTGTGTTAATGATTTTGTTCTTGTATATTTTACTTTCCAAAATCATCTGACATTAGAATACATAAAATGAAAAGATTTTTGGGATAGGGTCTCGCCCTGTAGCCCAGGCTGGTCCTGAACTCACTATGGGGCCCAGACCAGCTTTGGACTTGACCATCCTCTTGCCTCAGCCTGCTGAGTGCTGGAATTACAGGCATGTGCCATTACGCCCAGCTCTATGTGGTACTGGGGAATCAAACCCAGGGCCTTCCACTTGCTAGGCAACAGCTTTAACTGCTGTGACATTCCTTCAGCCCCCGAAAAGATTTTTTAAAATAGGATCTTTCCCACTAAAGTTTTAAAAATCATAAACTTTCATACTGTATGTAAGATAAAGTTTCATGAGTCGCTTAAAAAAAAAGAAAGCCCCACTGTGCTACATTCCTAGCCCCCAAAATGGCTCTTTTCCCCCCTGTAATACTGGGAATGGAACTCAGGAACTTTACACAGAGCTATATCCTCCCGTTTTTTTTTTTGTTTGTTTGTTTGTTTTGCTTTGTTTTGTTTTTTTGGATAGGACCTCAACAAGTCATTAAGTTGTTCAGGCTGACCTCAAACTTGTAATTCTCCTGCCTTATCCTCCCCAAGTGATGGAGTTAAAGGCACTGGGGAACCAACCTCAGAGCCTTGGGCTTGTGAGGCAGGTGCTCTAACTGCTGTGCTATTCCTCTGGCACAATACCACTATTTTCACTGCATTTATTTTGATAATTCTGCCTGCCTCATTTATCATGTTGATATACAGTTTCTCTTCTTTATTTCTTTTGTATTTTTTCTGTTTTGTTTTGTTTTGTTTTGTTTTTGAGACAGGGTCTCGCTCTGCAGCCCAGGCTGGTCCTGAACTCACTATATTGCTCAGGCTGGCCTTGGACTCACAGCAATCCTCCTGCCTCAGCCTCCTGAGTGCTCGGATTACAGGCATGCACCACAGTGCCCAGCTTTTTTTATGTGGTGCTGGGGAATTGAACTCAGGGACTTGTGCTTGCAAGGCAAATGCTTAAATCACTGTGCCATTCCTCCAGGCCCCTTTATTTTTGACAGAGGTAAAACTGAACATGTTTTGTTAGTAAAGGTAAGTGAATAAAATACATATTTTTTAAAAAGAATTCTAAATGGATTTTTCCTAAAAAATCATATATGCTCACTATCAAGAGTCCAGCCTGCTTACCTCTCAAGAACCAACACGCATGATTCAAGTGCTAGGTTATTTGAGCCAGGCCCTCTGTCTTCAAAGGGATCAGTTCCTCAAAGTTCTATCTTCTTTCTTTGAGAGGTGTGAAGGACTTTTATGGGGAAGGGAGAAGGCAGTGAGGCTGCAAGCTGGGAAGGGTCTTCTCCAGGAAGCGTATGTGTCTTCTCCTGGACATCATATCTGATTCGACCTCCTGTGGCTAGTTACTTAGGAATATGTATGAAGCCCATCTAAATTATAAGAATCTAGAACTGGAGGAATGGCACAGTGGTTAGAACACTTTCTAGCAAGCACAAGGCCCTGGGTTCCATTCCCCAGCACCACAGGCCAGGCATGGTGCTGCACATCCGTAATCTCAGCACTCAGGAGGCTGATGCAAGAGGACTGCCATGAGTTTGAGGCCAGCTTGGGCCCCATAGTGAGTTCAGGACCAGCCTGGACAACAGTGTGAGACCCTGTCTCAAAAAAAGAAATAGAAGAATCTAAAGAAAAGTTTAGCAGTCATCTGCGGGGGTGGGTGGGGTGGGGTCCCTCTTCAGGCTAAAGATTAAAGAAGGATGGAAGGGTAAGGGAGGATTTCAAAGACCATCTCAAATGAAAAATCTGAAACAAGGTAACATGGAAATATTAAACAATGAAATAAGTTACATAGGTTGAATATTCCTTATCTGAAATGCTTGGAATCAGAAGCATTTCAGTTCTCAAAGATTTTTGGATTTGGAAATATTTGCATACATTTTTACCAGTTAAGCATTCCTGACACTAAATCTGAAATGCTCCAAAATCTGAAAACTTGACTGTAATAAAATTCCACATTCAATTTCAGATTTTGGAATATTTCAGAATTTTGGATTTGGCACGATCAACCTGAGTCAGGCAAATGTAAATAACAGCAACAAAAATCAGGACGGTTTTATTTTTGTTTTTGCTAATGTTGTTGTTTGTTAATATTAAACAAGGATGAATTCAAGGTAAAAACTTTATCAGCGGCCAGATCTCAAGAGGTTCCCTTAAAGAGGAGATAGGGATCTGTCCTAGTCACTTGCTTATTGCTGTGACTCAATACCCAACATCCACAACTTTAGGGAGGAAAGATTTGTTTTAGCTTACTGTTTCAGAAGGTCTCACACAGCTCATTCATGGACAGCGGGCAATGGTGAAAGGACATGGCAGAGGCTGGAGAGCTGCTCACCCCGTTGCAGGCAGCAGCCGAGTCCGGGAGGAAGGATGGAACCAGCACACATCCTTCCGGGTCAAGCCATAAGCATCTGCTCCTTCCAGCTACATCCCATCTCCCAACAGTGCACAGTCCCATAGGTACGTGAACCTTTTGTGGGACACCCCAACCCAAACCACAAGAGGATCTTCACTGGGTTTGAGCAGGTTCTTGATTTATTGTCACAGAAAAGCATTTCAGGACATGTTGGTGTTATAGGTAGCAAAGGGCTGTGGCCAGTTGCTACGGAAGAGGAGAGGTGGGTCAGGGTCTGGTTGATCATTATTCAGTTCTGGTTTTGCAACATGGCTCTGGAAAAGACTTTATTGATTGGGAGTGGATTTTGGTGTTCATAAGATGATTATTTCTGTTTGGGGGCAGTCCCAGAACCCAAGGTGATCATAGGTTTAGGGCAATGGCAGGAGACTTCTGGGCATCCATTGGTGGTTGAATGTCCTTGGATGTCTCTTATCTTGGTATTCTCAGTTTAAAGTGAGCTGAAACAGGCTTTGTAAAGTTAGGATTAATCAAACATGTATTTAGACAGACACTTTTTAAATGATTAACACCCTTACCTGCAGAGCTAAGCAAGGATCTGACCCAACACATTTCCTTTCTAAATAAATCACATGCATGATACACGACCACTATATTAGCAACATTAGAAAGTTCTAGAAAAAAAAAACTCTTATTCAAAGCCAGCTTCCTTACAGATACATTGCCGATATTGGAAACCTGAATAGTTCTTCCTTTCTCCTCCCCATTCTTCATAGTCTCCAACACAATTGGCAAACACATTCACTTATTCAGTAAATACTTAATATATAATGGCATAAGAGATGAGGGAAGATTGGGGGTTGGCTAAGGCCCCTGTCCTACAGGGACTCAAAGTCACTGGTGACTTGGTACTTGTCCGACCAAACCTTGACTCCCTAAATTATGTAACTTCTTGTTTTGCCAACCTTGGTGTCTCAGAGTTTAGTTCAGCCAGGCCGACTCAATATATGAAGGAGTCAAGATAGTAAAGCCTGCTCTCAGTTCCCCCAACTAAAGCACACCAGGAAGGAACCACCGCCACTGGGTGGACATTCTTTAGCAGGTATGTCTCTGCCCCTGAGTATTTCTCCCTGTGCTCCCACAGATTCTGCAGGCTTTCCATCTTTGTCTGTGGTCTGGGGGATTGGGGACCAAGAAGGGATTAGTTTGAAGGGCAAGCGAAGATCTGCTCCCAGGAGAGAAGAGGATGTGAGTTCTCCTGTGGCTCCAGCAGAGAAAAGTGAGAAGACAAAAGACAAGAAAGTATTCTGATTGTCCACAGCTTCGTCTGTCTGAAATTGTTAGAGAGGTTATTTCTTTGATAGTGTGATAATGGCCGCCAGCGTATACCCTGCTCCAGAAAAACCCATGGGAGAAGAGGCTGGAGGTGTAACTTCAGGGGTAGAGCTGCTTACTATGATGTACAATGGCCTGAGTTTGATTTCCAGCATCAGGGGAAATGCACAGCCATGCCAGCGCTTGCCTAGCAAAAACAAGGCCCTGGGCTCAATTCCTCAGCACACATAAACTGGGAATGGTGCTGCATGCTAGTAATCCCAGCATTCAGGAAGCTGAGGCAGGATTGATTATTGTGAGTTCAAGGCCAGCTTGAGCTACGCAGTGAGTGAATTACAGGACAGAGGCCCTGTACAATATTTAAAAAAGCAAGCACACTTCGCTTGTGTGTGTGTGTGTGGGGGGGGGGTGTTTGAACAGCTCCCCTCTCTTTTATTTTTAATTTTGAGACAGCGTTTTCTCAAAAGGGCTCAAATTTGTGGTGATCCTTCTGCCCCAGCTTCCCAGAGCACTGAAATTAGACATGCACCATCACGGATGCCCAGGCCAGCTCGCACATGTAAGCTTATTTTTTGTTTGTTTGTTTTTGAGACAAAGTCTAGCTCTGTAGTTCAGGCTAGTCCTGACGCACTATGTAGCTCAGGCTGGCCTCGAACTTCCAGCAATCTTACCTGTCCCAGTATCCCGATTGCTGGGACAATGGGCGAGTGCCACCATGCTCGGCTGATGTAGCGCTGGGAAATTAAACTCAGGACCTTGCACTTGATAACTGCTCTGCTATCCTCCAGCCCAGGCACCTATAACGTTGTGTACCATTTTGGGCGATTTGCCATACTTCTTCTGCTCATCCTAGGAATCTGAAGTATTATTATTTGAAGCTCCCATTTTACCAATTCACTACCAAGACTCAGAATGGAAAAAGACTTGCTTAAGGTAACAGGATCCGGCGTAGAGCTGCACAAGCTCAGAAGAAGCCTGGATCCCTCGCTTCTGCCAAGGATCAGCGATAGAACAGAGGTTCAATGCCCACCCGGCAGCGCACCGAAGGAGGAGGGAGAACGGGAGGGGGCGGGGCTTATGCGTGCCCCACCCCTGCCGCCGGGCTCGGGGGCGGGGTCTTCCTCCCGCCTGCCCCGCTCAAACATGGCTCCGCGGCTGTGCAGCATCTCTGCGGCGGCGCGGCTGTTGCTGGGCAGCCCGGTACCCCGTGCGGGGGACGTCGCAGCTGCGGCTGCGGTCCGGTGAGAGCTGGACAGGGGCCGAGGGGCGGGAGCGGGGTCTCGGGTCTGGGTCGGGGAGGAACCTAGGGGATGGAGGCGGGGCCGAGAACCAGGCCCGGAGCCGGGCGGGGGTGTCTTGCAAAAGAATAGGGGTGGTGAGGAAAGTTTAATTTGGTCAAGGTCTTTGTTCTGATGGGGAGCAGGGTTTGGGCGGACAGTGAAAGGTGCGGTTAGTGAGAGGGACAGATCTTGGGTCCTGAGAAATGGGGACGGGGCGGGGAGTAAGAATAGTGGGCCATTCCTCAGACCTTTGCCTGCGACTGTGATCTGGGGACTTCTGGGGGTGCAGATCGTCCTTAAGAAGAGATGAGGGCGGGGCCACAGTGGAGGAACCCCCGCCCCCCAGAGTCATGGCAGTACAGACCCTTTGCTTCTCTATGTTGAACTGTACAGCCTGAGTCAACAGAGGCCCAGGAGGGGATGGGTGTTGGCGAAGGTCACTCTCCTGCTGTGTGGTGGCAGCACTGGATCTGGGACCTGACCTCCTAGTGCACTATGCACTTTGCACCCCAACTGGTGGCCTCCTGGGAAAGGGAGGCCGGCTGGGCCATGTGCTCAGGGCTGGCTGTTGTTTGGCCAGCCGACACAAGGCTGGACCTCCCCTGACTGGCTGTAGGCGGCTCCTCCCTCCCCCATTCAGTGTCCTGGACTTCCCCATCTCTGCCCTTATCACCTCGTGCACTTATGACCCAGTGTTTTTACCTGTCCCTCTCACTGGACCATGATCTCATTCTTCTGCTAACTGGCAACATTACCCCCTCCTCAAAGGGCTCAAGACAGTGACTGAGCAGAGAGCAATTGTGCAAGAAATGAGCACACCTGTCCCCCCACCTGTGGAAGGAAAGCAGCCCCAGCAGGCAGAAGTGAGGGTGCAGTTCTGCTAGATGTTACCATGAGATGTTAGGACACTCCAGTGGGACCTGTGGACAGCACACAGAGAAGAGGGTGTCATGTGCCCCTCTCCGAGAATGCTTGATAATGAAGGAGAAAGATGACATCATGAAACGAGGCTGGAGTTGGCCTGACACTAGCAAATCTAACTCAGCTCTTTTTGGGACGGGTGACCTTGGGCATATTACTTGACCTCTTCAAGCTTCAGTTTCCTTATTTGGAAAATGAGGGTGACAGAATAGGATATATCCCAGGACTGCTGAAGAATGAAAAGGGCGTACTTGTGAAGTGTCTAGCATCCAGCGAACACTCGAGTGTGAGCCCTTGCCTGAGGGTGCCTGAAGCATTTCCTACGTGAGACCTATATAACACTAGGATTGACTAGGTCTTGAGGATGCCAGCTTTTATCGGCTAATGTATTTCAGATGAAGAAACTGTGACTGGGGATGGGATCAAATCAGTTGGTGGTGGAATCATTTGTGTTTCAGTTATTCAGAAGCCCCAAAAGGGTCAGGGAAGGGAGGTGGGGGAGGCCTTAAAGGCTGCCTGATACTTACTTGTAGCCCTCAACCAGATCCCTATGAGCCTTAGTTCCCCTCTCTGTAAGGTGGCACAGTAATCCCTGCTTGGCACTTTTTACACGATTGTTATGGAGGCACTCAGATTAATACTTATCAAGCCCCTCAAAGACTACTTTGCCAACTTTAGGTACTCAGAAGTCCCCTCTTGCTGACCCTCAACCTGTCCCCTATCTTTCTAGAATCACTAGTGGGACCAGTAGTAATTCTGGTCTCTGAGATTTAGGGTCAATGAGGATCCTGAGATTGGAAAATCAGATGGACCTTTACTCTCATTCTCTCAGCCATTGATTAACCATCCTTGAATTAGGCACAGAACATCTTTGGGCTTCATGTTTTAAAAATGCACTGCAAAGCCATGCGTAGTGTTGTGCCCCTGTTATCACAGCTGATCAGAACACTGAGGCAGGAAGATTGCAAGGTCAAGACCAGCTTCGGTAATACAGTAAGAGCTCCATCTGGAAAAAAAAAAAAAGACTGCACAATGAATTAGAAAAAATACTTATTTTTTGCTGCTTCATCAGTAATTTTTTTTTTTTTTTTGAGGCAGGGTCTTGCTCTGTAGTCCATCCATTCTGGTCCTGTACTTACTATGTAGCCCAGGCTAGCCTTGAGCTGATAGCAATCCTCCTGCCTCAGCTTCTCTAGTGCTGAGATTACAGATGTTGTACACACCCACCTATTTGTTTTTAAATGTTGTGCTGGGGAATTGAACTCAGGGCCTTGTATATCCTAGGCAAGTGTTTTAACCACTGAATTAAGCCCCCAGCCCCTGTATCAGTAGTCTTGTATTAGCTATACAAGTTTGTCATCTATGTTAACTTTTCCTAAAAAGAGGTTGAAAAATTGCCACGTAGGACAAATTTTTTTTTGTTTGATTGTTTTCCTATTTTGTTGGTTAAATACTTACTGAGCTATACCATGTCAAAAGCACTGTATTAGGTTCCCTGGGGGATTGGGACATTAGCTGGTAGCTTCCTGTGTGTCTGGAAAATAAGACATATCAGTATGAAAATGAAAGATTTGAGGGGGAAATATGAGATACTTCGATGGGAATGAAGGGAGTGGACTAGTCTAGCTGGGCAAGACCCTTTGTTCTTTTTCTTTCATGTACCTAGGAATTGAACCAGGGAGTACTGAGCTACATACATCTTCAGCCCTTTTATTTTTAGACACGGTCTTACTAAGTAGTCCAGGTTGGCTTCAAACTTACATTCCTCAGGGCTGGAGGAATGGCTCAGCAGTTAAAGTACCCATGTTCGATTCCCCCATACCATGTAAGCCGGGTGTGGTGGTGTATGCCTGTAATCCTAGCACTCCAGCACTTGGGAGGCTGAAGCAGGAGAATTTCCTGGAGTCCAAGGCCAGCCTGGGCTCCATAGTGATTTCAGGACCAGCCTGGGCTACAAAGTGAGACACTGTCTCAAAAACAAAACAAAAAAACAAATTTACAATCTTCCTTCTCTAGCCTCTCAAATAGCTGGGATTACAAGTAGTACCAGCTTGGCGTGGCAGCCCGTGTGCAATTCCAGCACTCTAGGAACCGAAGCAGGAGGATTGTGAGTTTGAGCCCAGCCTGGCATCACCATTTCTGCCTGGGTAAACCATTCCAGCAGACTGGAAAAAACTGCATCATATTTTCAGGATTTAGGGTGTTTCTGAAATGACTTTCTGAGATTCCACGAAGAAAAGATGAAACTAAGACTGCACTGTGGTAGTGATCTTCAGACATGAGCGTACATCAGGATCCCTCTGTAAAAGCCCACATGACCCAGAGTTTCTGTGGGACTAGGTCTGGGGAAGGCTGAGAATTTCTAGCAGCTTCCAAGGTTATACTGAAACTGTTAGTCTGAGAACCATTGGGGTAGGGAATTCTGGCTTTGCAGTAACCAGATTTAAAAGAGAGTTTAGCCAGGTGTGGTGGTACAGGCCTGTAATCTAGCACGTGGGTGGATCAGACAGAGATCACAACCTGGGCAACTCAGGAAACATAAACTTAGATAAAAATAAAAAGTAGGCTGTGGAAGTAGCTCAGTGTGAAGACCCTGAATTTAATCCTTAGTATGAGGAGGAAAATGTGGGTGGGTTAACTCTAGAAATCTTGGCAAATTAGATCGGAGCCAGAATCCCAAGTGGAGACATTAGGCCATTGTTTTATAGGCACTAGGCAGTGGAATGATGTCATAAAAAATGATACTGTTAGACTTGTGGTACTGCCCACCTTTAATTTTAACTTCTTGAGAGGCTGAGGCAGGAGGATCACAAGTTTGAGGGCTGGCCTGAGCAATTTAGTGAAATCCTGTCTTAAGATAAAAAGGGCTAGCGATGTAGCTCGGTTGAACACTAGCCTAGTATGTATGGGACCCTGCATTCAATCCTCACTACTTAAAAGGAAAAAAAAAAAAAGCACTTGCCCATCATGTGGAGACCCTGGGTTCAATCCCCAGCATCGCAGAAAAAAACAAAATGCTTTGTAAAGCTTGGGGGACAGATTAGGAAAAGGGAGGAGAAAGCTGGAGCCAGGAGATCTTTTAGGAAGTTAGGAATAGTGACAGAGGCTGCACTGCCATACAAAGCCTTTTTATTTTTTTTTTAAAGAGGGCTATTGTATTGCCCCTGTTTTACAGATAAGGAAAATGAAGCCCAGAAAAATAAAGCTGAGATGATACTAGACCCAGGATTTGTCCAGAGCCTGGGAATGGAACACTGGGACTAATACTGGAAATGGAAAAGGCCCCTAAGTCTATGTTTGAAGCCAGGGTCTACTTTTTATCTTTTCCCTCCATTAATTCATTTTCCAGACATAGATTATGTATCATGTGCCAGCATAGTTCAAGACAGTGGGGACACTCCAGGGATGTAGCAGAACAAACCGAGTCTCTGTGCTCATGGTGCTGATAAACAAAGCACGTAATAAGCAAAACATAATAATAAATTAAAAAATAAAAATTACTGTCAGTATAGTGGATTTGTGTGCTGGAGATGGAACAGCCCAGGGCTTTGTGGATGCCAGGCAAGTGCTCTGTCCCTGGGCTATACCCTCAGCCATGGTATTTTAGAAATCACTGCAGAACAAAGTAGAAGCAGAGTGATGGGGTTGGGGAAGTCGAGGATAGGACATTCAAATCTCAAGTGAAATTTGAGCTTTTGAAAATGTGCATTTGGGAATACTGGCCTCTAGTCTAGACCCGCCCTGGGATCTAAGACAAGTCTTCTCCAGGATTTTATCTGTAGAAAAGATGTGTCAAGATGGGCTGCCCTGCCCATCAGAGCTCTCAGCCTCTGCCTCACTCCTCACCCTGCCCAGCATTCCAGCCCCAGCGCTTTCCTCAGGCTGGCCACTGACTATCTTGGTCACTACTGATGTTAATACATTACTGGAAGCCTAGCTGTGGAACAAGGGTCTTGGTCAACAAATTGGGAAGCCATTCTCCCTGCTACAGCTCCTCCAAGGGAAACAGCCCCTCAAGATTCATACTGAAAAGCAAGTCCCTCAGTGTTCCATCTATAAACTATACTCCCCAGCCTGATAATTTTTAATTTAATCATTTAATTATATTTTTAATTTAATCATTCTCAAGAGTTGCTCCACATTTTGAACATTTATTTGCAAGATGTTTTTTCTAACCAAAGAAAAAGTTTGTAAGGGAAGAGGGCTTATCTACACTGCTAGGTGTCATCTCTCCAGTAGGTGATGTCACCTCGCACCAAAGCTCTTCAGTAAGAAGATTAACGACCTCAAAATAAGCTGTGCCTCTGCTGGGACCTGTGTACATGTATATTTGTGAGGGGTACAGTTCTGGTCTGGTAAGACCTGGTACCAAGTCCCCCGGCTTGGAATTGCTGCCTAGTAGGCAAAGCACGTGATCACATTCATTGACTCACTTGTCCTCAAGGCACGGTCAGGTGGCAAGGCAAGTGTTGGCTGGGTGAGGGAAGGAGTACATCTTGCTTTGCAATGTCTTCACCCCTTCTCTGCCACATCAGGCTCTGTTACTGCCAGAAGCAGTTAAGGTTTGCTCACCTGGGCTCTCCCAGAGACCCTGGCTATAATTGTGTTTCAAGACTCACTTCTTGCAGTGGAC
Organism: Ctenodactylus gundi; assembly: GCA_004027205.1. Taxonomy (NCBI): domain Eukaryota; kingdom Metazoa; phylum Chordata; class Mammalia; order Rodentia; family Ctenodactylidae; genus Ctenodactylus; species Ctenodactylus gundi. The sequence goes on from PVKB01001582.1 coordinate 384,855, forward strand.
TGTGACCACCTTAAGGACGAGGCTTATTTGTGGGGTCTAGGAAGGAGCAAAGGCCAAGTGCAGTGTAAGCACTGGGGTGGGGGTGGGGGGAGCGACAATGAGTGCAGCCTTCTCATCAGAGAGGTCGGGACTTGGAAAGAAAGTACAGCTAGCTGGGCCCAGGGGCACAAGCCTGCATTCCTACTACTCTGGGAGGCTGAGGCAGGAGGATCACAAGTTTGAGCCCTATTGAGACCTAATGAGAACCTGTGTCATATCCAAAAATAAAAATAGGCAGGGGATGTACCTCAACATGAAGGCCCTGGCCTCCATCCCCAGTGTCTACATGAATACATAAAGTAAATGTAGAGTGTAAAGAGCCTGGTGTATCTGGGGAAGAGTGCATCTGGAGAATGGAATACACAAGTTGGGAAGACAGGAGAGGATGCTGACAAGATAGTTTGGGCTTTCAAGATATCGGGCATCGAGCAACGATGGGTTTGGGGTTGCTTCTCTTGACAAGAGGCTGTGGTTGTGTGGCTCAAGTGGAAGACCCCTTAGAAGGAGCCTGGGACAGAGGTGGGTGGTGGGGCTGCCTCTTCTGGCCTCCTGAAGCCCTGCAAACCTTCAGGTGCAGACTGGGCAACTGGAATCTCTGCACGTAGATCTTAGAGCCAGAAGGGACCCGGTCTGCCCAGTTGATGGCATTTCGCACTCTGAAGCTGCCGTCGGATTTCATGGCCTTGTTTCTGAAATGTAGGACACCACCCTGGAGGAGCAGGATATCCAAACTGACAGAATTGCTGGGGCTCCCCCTGCCTCTGCATGTACCCCTGAACTCTTTTGTCCTACAGTTTCTACTCCAAAGATAATGAAGGCAGCTGGTTCCGCTCCCTGTTTGTCCACAAGGTGGATCCCCGGAAGGATGCCCACTCTACCCTGTTGTCCAAGAAGGAGACCAGCAACCTCTACAAGATCCAATGTGAGTGGCTCCTGAGCTGGCCAGCTCACCCTTGTGGAGCCTGTGCAGGCTTTGGGGGCTTCAGCACAGAGATGAGTTGGGGACATCTTGTGCTTTCCTAGAAACCTTGGCCCTGACGGCTGCACACATGCTAACTACACACACACACACCACGCATACAGGTATTCCCATTCTCTTCCTCACCTCCCACTGTCCTCTGTTGCAGTTCACAACGTGAAGCCTGAGTGTCTGGATGCCTACAACAGTCTGACGTGAGCGTCCTCCCTCCAGCTGTCCCAGTCTTGTTTGGGGGTTGGGGGTTGTCAACCTGGGAAATCCTCAGGATATCCTGTGCCTCATTTTCCTTTCCAAAGATTAGGGCATATAGATCTTAGGGCCAGAAGTCCTATAAACATTTTGTTTAGCCTGTGTGTCATAGAGATGGGGAGACTGAGGCCCAGCCCATGGGCTCGGGTCAGAACTCTATCTTAGGACCTGGGTCAATCATGCGAGCCCTGCCCACTTCTGTGTCGTTCTCACAGGGAAGCTGTGCTGCCCAAGCTGCACCTAGATGAAGACTACCCCTGCTCACTTGTGGGCAACTGGAACACATGGTATGGGGAGCAGGACCAGGCAGGTGAGGCACCCACCTCCTCAGTGCCACAGCTGGTGCCCAGCCTAGGCCTTACCTCCACCCACCCCCAATGGCTTCTAAGGAAAGGGAGGTCTTTTTGATCGCACACCTGTTGCATCACTGCCCTATTCGAACATCTGTAGTTCCTTTGGCCCCTCAGATGGCCCATGAGGCCTGTGAGGCACTCCCCGCCCAGCCCCCCTCAGCTCACCATATCCTCAGGCTCATTGCGTCATCCCACCCTGGACTCTGTCAGTTCCCCGAATCAACTCTTTCACTGTCTAGTTCCAGGCTGCTGTTCATTCTCTGAGCTCTACCTGAAACATCCTTTCTTTACCCGGTTCACTTGTATTTTTTAAATTTTTGTTTCATTTATTTTTGAGCCAGGCTCAGTGGTGGAAGCCTTTATTTTCTACTTATTCATTTATTTTCTACAGGTGTGTCCTGTACCACCACACCCAGCCTAGAGGTGCTGGGGAATTGAACCCAGGGCCCAGCACTTGCCAGGCAAGTGCTTTTGACCACCGAGATCCACTTCCAGCCTCTCACCTGTCTTTTGGGGTCAGGCACCTCCTCTGGCTCTCCACTCCCCAGTACTTCACACCATGATCGTGTCCCCTGGTAGATGCCTGTGGATTGTCTGTCTCCCTTGTAGGTGATGAGTTCGTGAGGTGCACAAATTGTGCCTGTCTTCATCACTGAATCCCTAGTGTACAGCAAATATTGGTGGAATCACCTTGCTCCTTCCCACCCCAGGATACCTGCCAAAATTAGCATCAGCTCTACCTGCACACAAGTTTGGTTGACTCTCACGTCCTTAGCCACCCACAGGTGTTTGGCATTTAGGCTTGTGCATCTGAAGATGATAACCACCAACCATGTGCAGCTAGATTTGTTAAAATTAAAAAATCAATTCTGTTGAGCCTGGGAGCGCTGGGAGGGGTCATGCATGCACTCTTGTAAGCTCAGCACGCTAGGAAGCTGAGGCAGAGTGATGAAGACCACCCTGGGCAACTTAGCAACAACCATTTCAAAATAAGAAATAAAAATAAAAGGGTGGGGCATGTAGCTCAGTACAAAGGCCCTTGGTGCAATCTCAGTACAGTCCTCCCTCAGAAAAGATGGCAGATAATGTAGATCAGGATCTCTGGCTGTGTCCTCCTCACCCCTAAACACACTTCCTGGTATCCCCACATGCTATTCCTCAGTTGGCTGGTTGGTTTTGAGACAAGGTTTCACTATGTTGCCCAGGCTGGCTCGAGTGGTTCTCCTGCCCCAGCTTCCTGAGAAGCTAGGACTACAAGCATGCACCACTCTATACATTTATGGTTTCTTTAATTCATTGTCTTGGAAAATGCTTTATCAACCCATCAGACCTGCCCCTCCTTTTATTCTCCCTGTCCCTCCCAGGCCTGGTGGTCATCCTTATGTGTGCCAATGTTTCTAGGCACCAGATACATTTGATCTTTTTCAACACCCCTCCCCCCTCGTGGAACCCAGGGCTTTTCATATGCTACGCACATGTCCTAGCACTCAGCTACACTGCAGCCCCATCTGATCCTTTATTCTTCCTATTTAAGGAATGTCAGGTGAGAACATTAGCTTCCCTTTCAGTCAGAGGGCATTTTGAGTCCTAAAGGGGTCAGAGGCCACGTAATAGAGCAGAAACTCAAGCCTTGGTTTCCCAGATGGGTGCCTGAGATCATTCCCACACAGCACTGCCTCACCAGGGCCAGGGGAACCCTGAGTCCTGGTGCTGCAGGGAACAAGGGCGGGAACGATCCTCCAGATGCCCAGCAATCCACCATACCCTACCAGGTCACACCTCTCAACAGCACCAGAAATCCATAGGTAATGCACAGTAACCAAACACATAAGGCTGTGGAGACATTCCAGATCCCAGCAGTAACACCAGCCTCGGGGAAAGCCAAGCACAGTCCCCGCAGCCCACTGACCTCTACCCCTTCCCACAACAGTACACCTGTGGCGATTCTCAGGCGGCTACCCGGCCCTCATGGACTGCATGAATAAACTCAAAACCAACAAGGTATGTCAGCATCTACCTGGTGGCCCTCTCTGGCTGTTGGCTGTAGCTCAGCCCAGCCACCATGGGGCACACTGCTGGGGTAGAAGGCTCTTCCAGGCTGCCATGCCATACTGCCATTCCTACAGGAGTACCTGGAGTTCCGAAAAGAGCGGAGCTGTATGCTGCTGTCCAGGAGAAACCAGTTGCTCCTGGAGTTCAGCTTCTGGAATGAGCCACAGCCCAGAGCAGGCCCCAACATCTATGAGCTGAGGACATACAAACTCAAGGTGCCTCCCTCCTGACAGATTCTCTCCTGCCTCCTACCTTGCCTGCTGCCGTGCTGCTCTACAAGTATCCACAGCGGGTTGGGCCCTGTACCCCAGCACCTGCTCTGGGCTTCTGGCCTGGACTTTTCTGTGGCCTGAGTTTTATGTCCCTATGAACACCTATAATATATTAGGTGTGAAGCCTCAAGAATGAGGCCCCTGGAGCTCGGCAGACAGGATAGTCTTCCATCCCTGCCCGCTGTGATGCTGGGAATCTGAGGATGGACTCATTCTCTCTCTGGTTCTCTTTCAGCCTGGAACCATGATTGAGTGGGGAAACAACTGGTGAGTGGGGAGCAACTGTTGAGCATGGTTCCAGGGTTGAGGGTGTGGGGACCCCTGCCCTCCTGCCTCACTAAGGCCCCTGATGGGCTACTTCCCAGGCCATGTCACAGGGAACCCAGCATCCTGTGCCCCTTGTGGATCCTTTAGAAGGATCCAACCAGGAGATGCAGATCTCCTGGATCTCATCCAGTGGCTACACCTCCATCAAGCATCTCTGAGAGGCAGGGGCCTTACCTCAGGCCCCTCCTCTGAGGCACTGCAAAGAGATCAGCTGGGGTCCATCTCAGGAGTTCCTTTGTACTGGCCTGGTATCTGCCCTATGCTGTGTGCCATCCCCAGGGCTCGGGCCATCAAGTACCGGCAGGAGAACCAAGAGGCAGTGGGCGGCTTCTTCTCCCAGATAGGAGAGCTCTACGTTGTACACCATCTCTGGGGTAGGTTCGGGACCTTTTGGTTTGGAGACTTCTGATTGTCCCCTTTAGCCATGGTCACTTTGTAAACAGTGGGGACACATTAGTACCCTCTTGGAAATCAGATTTTCATGGAGAGGATGTGATCTCAGATGTAAACTTAAGTCACCTTCTCCTTGCATGGACACAACATCTGACACTCACGACTTAGGAGAGATTTGTTTGTTTATTGTGGTACTGAGGATTAGACATAGGACCTTCATGGTGAGCTACATTCCCAGCCCATTTTTAAATTTTTATCTTGAGACAAGGTTTTGCTAAGTAACTAAGCTGCCCAGCTTGGGCTCAATCTTGGGATCCACCTCCTTCAGTCTTTCAGAGTGCCTGGATCACAGGCCTATATGACAGGACACGGCTGGGAAAGATTTACTTTAGCTAGTAGTTATGGGTCTTAATTTATTCATGATCAGCTGGCAATGGCAGAAGGGCATGGGGGCGTGCCAGGCTGAGAGAAGTTGTTCAGGGTGTTACATTCGGAAGCAAAATCCTTATCTTTCCAGACCACACCCCCGGTGATTCCCTCCACCCAGTCAGACCCCACCGGTTGACAGTGTGAACTCAGTGGATTAATCCATTTGATCCAGTCAACTCTTGTAGCCCAGTCACCTTCAAATCATCTGAGGCTTTTAGGGAACATTTCAGATCTAAACCGTAACATCATAACATAAACTAACAAAACAGTTAATTTTAGATTTTACAAATAGTATTTGTAGGGAAAAAAGGCAGGAAGAGATGATTGAAGGGACACCTCTCTGAAGGCTAGAGTGTGAGTTTTGAAGGTAAAAGGAGGAAGCAGCTGTGAAGTGCTGGGGAGAGGCACAGCAAGTGAGAGAACACACATACAAAGGCCTTCAGGGTGCTACAGACTGGAATGGAAAGATT